>JBAJNP010003136.1:12416-25103 GCA_036877545.1 Yasuhikotakia modesta | reverse complement strand
TGTGTGTGGTTTACATCTGTAGGTCACATTACTTATAAAATCCATTCTGATAAACTGAACAAATGCATGTATATGCAGTATACAAAAAACTTATTATTTACTTATTATTTAAGAATTATAGAATATCTTTGTCAGATCTAATATATTACTAGTACAGAATAGAATTTAATACATTTACCATCTATAACAATCAATCTGTCTACAGGTATTAAAGTGTTTTCTTAATATTACATTTAGACATTTAGAGGGTTTTGTGTGTGCTTGCAGTGTGACGGTGACACCAACTGGTGTGTGTGTGTGTACGCTGTAGGGCTGGACCGCTGGGGGCATGGCTGTCCACTGTTTGTCTGCTAATACTGAACGCTGTCCCTGAAAGATTCTAGAAGCTTCTCCTCACAGGGCTCCTGGGTCTTGCGTTTGTCATCATGACCTCTGACCCCTTAGGCCAGCATGGCAGCAGGAATGCAGGAAATGTTTACGCTGTTAAAACTGATAGAGCCCAGGTGGCTCTTTCAATTTCTCTCTCTCCCTTTTCTATCTTTTTCATTTTATTTTCGATCACCTTTTCTCTTTATAGTTCTGTCATACAATGTATCTGTTTTTATGTCTCTCCTTATATTTTCTAAGTCTCTTTGTGTAGTCTCTGAATGTTTATATATGCCTCTTGGTTCATTTTTTAATGTGTAAGAGTCCACAGTTTTATCTTTTATCTGTCTATTTCCAAAATGTTTTTTTAAGAGATTATTATTAAATATTGAAAACAAACTGTGGCAGTGTTGTCAGTGTGCTTTTTTTGCAGCATATGTGTCCCGCCCACATTGTGATGCTCCATCTATCGCTCTGTTAGTCATCTACTGATGGCTTTCTGAAGTGCTCTCTAACTTCTGGAAAGTTTTCCACCCCCCTTCCCTTTTAAAAGGCCATTAAACTGTGTTGTAATGCAAACGGTAATTCTAAAGAGACCAAACAGGTGTCCGATGTGCAGCAGCGTGTCTAATGTAGCTATTACATGGACAACAGCAGATTATCATAAAAGCATCTCTCCTTAATGTGGATTGAACTGATCAATAGTAGACTGGTGATGAGACACACACGCTGCAGACTGGAACTGATATGTGCTACACTATATTAATCCTTTCTAGTGACCTGACCTGATTGTGTGTACACACACTCACAGAGTGTTGTGTGGTAACTGTTGTGGTAAAGAGGCCTTTGATTGTTTTATTGATCTAAAATAAATAAATCAAAGCATTCAGGGTTCAGATAAAGAAAGAGGCTCTGGGAGATTTGAGATTGTGGTTCTGTCTCTTCATACATCTATAGGTGCTTCGCCTGGAGCCCATTTCTGTTACTCTGTGAGCAGAAAGATGAGAGGTTAGAGGTCTTCCTGCTCCTCCTCCTCCTACAACCTTCTGACGTAACATTTCTCTGAAAGTGCCGTGGCAGTTTGGTATGAATACAAGGGCTTCTCGTTGCTAACTTGCTCTATAGCTTGTTCAAAGACAATATTTTTAGACCCACTATGAGATAGAAACTGCTCTTTGCAACTCTCAGCAATTTTGAAGTACTCTCTACTGGCACAAAGCTTTTACTTGTATCTTTTTGGATTAAAATGATCCTCATTAAAGCACTATGAACCATTATCATTTCAGTGAAGTGAGGGAAAACTTATTTAACATCCTTCATCGGGTTAGGTGCTACATGCGTGTGTAGTGTAATGTTTTAAAAGAAATGAAATGCTTTAACTTAATCAAACAATGTGCTAAATTTGATATATACTTATATATAAAATATATTTCATATTTTTTATGTATTTGACATATTAAAAGGGAAACTTTCCGTATCAGATTTGGTACAGACTTCATATCAGATTTTGAGAGGTTAAAGATTTTTTGGGTTGTGGTGGTGGGGATGTATATTTGGATAGTGTTGATTAAATCGCTCTAAATATGCAGCAAAATGTTAGACAAAACTTTAACGCTGCCTCAGTGTGGCTGTAATGTCAAAACAGTACAGAAGCAATCATTATATTAACTGGTTTTGTAGAAGCTGAAAGTTACAATCACCATATCTGTTCCTTCAATACAGTATATGCAATATTCATGTAGGAATTTTTCTAAAATCTTACAACTATACACTGAAAAGGAACGTACGCTTTTAATATTTTTACATCCTAAATAAAGGTAAATGTTTTCAGGTAATATGTAACAAAAGGTTTCTACATTTAGTTTAAAACAAACATTTGGAGATAACGTGTTTTCATGTGTCATGTCAAGAAGTCATGCAGACTGACTGCAGACAGCATCAAGCTGAAGAACTGCAAAACCAAACATCTATCTTACAAACAGACATTTCTGCAGGTTGGCTTGATAAGCATCTTCTGGGTCTCCCTGGACGACTGAGAACTTCCCATGCGTGACTTCATAAAATTTGCCTCTTATAAATAAAGCTTTGATCTTCTGTAAATAATACAGATCTAACTGAATATTTCAAGCTTTATTAGTTACACAGTAACAGTTCATGTCATTTTGCTTGTAAATTTGTAGTTTGGGTGAGGTGATGCTGGCTCATTTCATGTGTGTCTGAGCCCTAAACTTGTCTGAACCTGCTTTGTAATGGATTAAACACAGCATGTTTTTACCTGCTGTGTAATTGGTGTATCAAAAAGTTCTTCATTTGAAGCTCGATCACCTTATCAGCACTGATTTAAATGTTGTGCTTTATTTTCATATAAAGTTCATTGTAATCACAGCTGCCCTCCCCAATCTATTTACTGAAATTCATTTCATTTTTTTCCCCATTGTTGATACCTAAGTATTTAAGTTAGTGACTAACCTGAATCCTAACAAATATAAGTGTTTTTAAAGAATGTGTCTGTCAGGTTAGGGTTAGATATTTTTTTCAAGATTAAAGGCTTGTTTTCTTCTCTATTTATAGAAGCAATATGAGAAACATAAGAAAAGTCAGTTTAAACATATGACTCAAAAAAGCATTGCTAAAAAAGCATTGCTGGATTTGTTCAGCAGAGGCTGCTTACAGATACACGCACACACACAAAACATAGTGCTACAGTCTGTCTTGTGCTGGGCTGCATTGATTTAATGCATTACCAACTACTGGAGAGAGAGAGGTGAGGTAGAGAGACTGTCTCTCCTGTCTGCATTAGGAGCTTCTAGCCTTTGTGATTCCGTTTGATCAAATGTCTGTGAGACACGTGTCATGCCCTCTTCCAGCCAGCTGTGAGGGGACTGACCCGCCACTCCGTGTGTGTGTTTGTGTGCATCTGTATGTGTGTGTGTGCGTTTGTGTGTGTGTCTGTATGTGTGTGTTTGTGTGTGTGTCTGTATGTGTGTGTTTGTGTGTGTGTCTGTATGTGTGTGTGTCTGTGTTACTGAGGTGGGAGGCGGGTGGGAGGGTCTCATACCTCTCTCCAGCGCCCAGCACACACTCATCCCGACACACACGGGCCTGTCTGTCTGTCGATAGTGTGCGTATGTGCGTGTGAGCGCGCGCGCGCGACTGCGCTGTGAGTGAAGGACCGCTCGCAGTAGAACTTGTACAGACAGGAGCGTCTGCTGGTATGGCAAAGTTCTCGAAACTTCAGCCTGATCAAAATGTCTGAGGTAAGATCTTCTTCATCTCTTCTTCATCTTAGCGATATTAAATGAAAACAGAAGATGTTCATTGTGTTAAAAATAACGAGAAACATATTTTAAAGTTGGTCATCGACTGCGGCTTCATTTCATGTTCATGCTCTTTCTAATACAGGGCAGTTTATGAATATAGGAATCCTTTTAAACGACTTCTTTTTCTGACACTTAATAATAATTTCTGTGAATGTTGCATTTTATTACCAGTCTTTGAAGAAAAAAATCATGGTGAGGTTAAAACAGATGTGTTTTGTGTTGTCTGGCTGTCCAATGTAATTCCAGAGTATTGGTCTGTTACAGCCATAGTGCAACAATTAGCTATACTGGGAAAGCGAGTGTGTCTGACAAAACAGAAAAAAACAGCAGGAACAGAATATTATAGGGATAGTCTATTAGTGAAGGACACGTTCATGATGGAAGATGTTTGTTAATGGGATCTTTGACAGAAATGGGCAACAAATTCCACTAAAGCAATTGGACTTGCTGGCAGTCTTAAGCAGAGTCCTTGAGCTCAGTCTGAGAGGTGACAAGCTTGTGTTCTGCATTGGGACTAAGACCCTGTTCCTGGGCAAACAAAGTTAATGGCCCTAGGCTGTAAAACCTTTGTGTGTATGTGTGTGTACATGGGGCAGGCGTGTACATGTGCTTGTGTTTATTTGTGCAGTTCATTATCTTTATGATAATCTGTAACTACTGTTTAGCATTACAGGCCTAAAGTGTGACATTAACATTTCTTTTCTCTCTTCATTTACTTTTTGAGGTTCTGGTAGCACTACAAACTTGCTCAGTTTTACATGAAGGTCTACAGATCTACATGAATTTAACCATTTTTATTATAATAAATTAAGAACTTAAGACATTCTATAGATTTATATGCAAATAATTCCTTATATGCAAATAATTAAAAACATTGTTAGTTTTATGTCCTTATCTTATAATAAAATATTATTTGTGTAAGTGCTTTTAAGTTTCATATTCGTGTGCTTTTCTTGTTTTTTTGTCTCGTTAAAGCTATTCATGAGACGTTAAAACCTATATTTCTTTTATTTCTTAATTCTTAAGGTTTTAAAAAAATCTCACAGGATTTTGGCTCCCATAGGTAATTTTTATTGTGTTCTTGCAGTAAGCAAACAACATGGAAAACAAAATTGTGTAAAACAAGTAATTAAGTTAGCATTGGAGTAACATTAGCGTGGAATATAGTTCCCCTTCCAGTAAGCTAAGGAAATGTGCACACTGTGTTTACTGACATTATCATTGTGTGTTTGGACAGCCTATTTGCTGCACGGTTGTGAACTGCAATTGTGACAGTTTCAAACCAGGTAAACTGAGACGCAGATTGTGTGAACATTGTAAGCACGGCTGGGTTGCACATGGTGAGTTTAATACAATAATGCATTTGCTATTGTAACACTGTCTTATCACAGTCTCTGTTTTCTCTCACTGTCAAAGAAGGACATTGTTGTTGCAATGTTCATGTGACATGACTAACCTAAACAATAGATTTAGATATGAGGGATATATTCTGATATATTTAGACATAATGATAATTTTACAAAATTATATGTGGCCACAGAAACATCAGCAAATTACACCAAACAACTTTATTTATTGATAAACATCCTTTAGAAACAAACCAGACAAATGTGAATCTGAATAACCCTTGTTTAAAGATTTCTGCATGTGTCATGTAAGCTACTGTCTGTTTTGCAGCTCTTAGTAAGTTGAAGGTTCATCACATGTACCAAGGAAGCCAGGTGGAGATTGTTCACTCCAACGTGGTGTTTGATATCTGTAGTTTGATGCTTTATGGGACACAGGCAATCCCAGTGCGGCTCAAGATCCTGCTGGACCGACTCTTCAGCGTCCTTAAGCAGGAGGAGGTCATTCAGATCCTGAACGGACTAGATTGGACTTTGCAGGACTACATCCGTGGTTATGTGTTGCAGGTGACACACTTATCTCTTCCATTCACTGGCCTCTGATGCTGGTTTATTTTCTAGTGAAGAATGTAAAGTTAAATTCTCTTTAGGTGAATGGTGGAAAACCTCCAGATGAATGCTGTATGATGAAATATTAATTCTGGTTACAACATGAAACTGCTGCATGACAATGATTTCAAAGCCTGCTGGCACTCAGTAGTGATTACAGGTGGACTGAAAGACTCACCCAACTCCTCTCTGATCTTTTCCCTGCCCTCCAACTTCAACAGGGAAACCTGCATCATCCAAAAGAAAAATTATACTCTGGAATCAAACACTCCACTACAGTAATGCAATCTGTTATGTCCACATGCATAAGATGAATAGATAAAATATAATTTAGAAACACTGTCAGTCTGTTATGTGAGTAAAGTATTGTATTTTGAGAGCCCAATTGGCTACAAATGTTTGTTTAAAATACCATAATGTAAGTGATATTCTTTGTGTGTGTGTGTAGGATGTAGCTGGGAAGGTGTTGGATCGCTGGGTCATAATGACGTTTGAAGAAGAGATTGCTACTCTGCAGCAGTTCTTGCGTTTTGGAGAGACAAAATCCATTGTCGAGCTGATGGCTTTGCAGGATAAGGAGGGACAGGCAGTTGTTGTTCCAAGCACTAGAACTAATTCAGACATTCGCAGCTTCATTGAAGGCAGCATGCAGCGCTCTATGCGGATCCCTGCTAAAGCAGAAGCACCCAGCTGTAGTAACGGACACCATTTTGAGACGCTAGTAAACAGTATGACTCTCATGCTGCCACTTCAACTGCTGAATTCTGTTTCAGCTCCTCTGCTGAGCACCAGCACTGATTGTAGCTGCCAAGAGGCACAAACTAAACATGAGGCTTCAGAAATAACTCTCGACCATGCTGCTTCATTCAGCACTGGACATGTGATGCCAGAAGCAATGATGGACCTGGAGTTTACAAAGATGGAATCAGAGGAGTTCACTGTAAGTGAAAACTCCTCACCATCCACCCCCTGCACGCCTTCCATCACTTCTGAGATGACACAGATGTCTCCTGAGAACAAGATACGGTGTGCAGAGAAGAGTGGAACCACGAAGAAGGGTCGTGTGTTTTGTAGTGCCTGTGAGAAAACGTTCTATGATAAAGGCACACTAAAAATACACTATAATGCTGTTCATTTGAAGATCAAACACAAATGCACCATTGAAGGCTGTAACATGGTGTTCAGCTCTTTGCGCAGTCGGAACAGACACAGTGCCAATCCAAATCCACGGCTGCACATGCCAATGAACCGCAATAATCGAGACAAGGACCTGCGGGGTGGCCTGAGCTCACAACAGGAAGACAGGGTTCAGAGTGACAAGAGGGAGTTTGCATCTGAAACAGAGAGTCGGACAGTCTCTAGTGTCATAATTGAAAACTCAGAGCCCAAAATGCATAGCTGTTTCTCCAGCATCAGCCAGAGTGGAATCCTCTTTCCCAATCTCAGGACAGTGCAGCCCGTACTTCCATTTTACAGAAGCCTAGTGTCCCCAGCAGAATTGGCTCACACACCTGGCAGTCTTCCCTCACTTCCACTTCTATCCTCCTCTGTGGCCGTCAATGCCAGTCACATAGAGACAAGCTCAGAGCCAGTGCCCAAGAAGAAGTCTAGAAAGTCCAGCATGCCAATAAAGATTGAAAAAGATGAGCTTGCAACAGAGGGTGTGCTGGAGGAGGAAAGCCCATCCCCATACAGCCCCTGTAAAGAAACAGACACGTGTCATATTAACAACATTAAGTATGGAATGCAAGGAGACTGTGAAATTTTTAGCCAATCTGCACCTATTATTTGCTTTTCCAACACACAGAATACAGAAATTGACACATTTCCTCAGGGGGAGAGTTATATCCCTGTTCCATATTCTTCTCTCTTAAACTCTGAAAAGAAAGAAAATCACAGGACAGTTGAGTACCCAAAATGTGATAAAGCACCAAGCAGTTCACAGCTAGACCAACTACACAACCAACCAACCAATATAACTGTAAGCATTACTGAAAACTGTGTAGACAACTACAGTGACCCCAACACCTTCTGCTTAGATGAAGAAGAACAGACTTACCCATGTGAGATCTGCAGTAAAACATTCAAAAATCCTCACAGTGTAAAAATGCACTATAAAAATATGCATTTAAAGGAGATGCACATGTGCACTGTGGACGGCTGCAAGGCTGCTTTTCCATCTCGGCGCAGTAGAGATCGGTAAGACTGATATGGTTAGAGTGAAATTAGAGTTCAATTCATAGACAACATGCAGTTATTTAAAACTGTACTTTTGCATTTTTAATAATAGAACAATAGTATTTGTTCTCCTTGTCATATTATTCATATGTACATGCACAGAATAACATTTTAATATATCTAAATGTATTATTAAGTTAAGTCAAAAGCTGTACATGTTTCTCTTTTTAAAATGTCTGAAGCCTTCTAAGATATAAGATAACATGCATTTGTGTGCTACTCACCGCACAGCTTGAAGGCAAGTAGTGTACGAGTTGAGGTAGATGCAGACATTTCTAAAAGCACACACACACACACACAAATGCATGTCAGCTTTGTCTTTAAATCTTAAAGTTTTGCTCTTAATTCCCTAGACACAGTGCAAACCTGAATCTGCACCATAGGCTGTTGACCAATGATCATTCAGGATCATCCCTCTGCAGAAACCATCTAGACTTCCCTGACAAAGAGTCTCTGAGCAAAACATCTGTCATTCTTAAGGATAGCAACCGCACAGGCCTGGTGTTCCCTATGAGTAAATCATTGGAAAGAGCAAGTGATTCAGCAAAAGGTGCTGTGGAGGATGACGCTGTACTAGACTTGAGCACCAGAGGAAGCGCTCACTCCTCCTGGGACTCAGACATGGGTAGTGAGGAAGGGCTCCCACTGGAGGACAGCGACGAGAGCTGTGATGGATTGAATGCTGGAACAACATCATCTCTGCAGTGCCTTGGTCATCTGTCTCACAGCTTGACACCCATAACCTGTCATCTCTGTCAGAAAGTTTACAGTAACAAAGGCACATTTAGGGCTCATTACAAAACAGTCCACCTTCGACTTCTCCACAAGTGCAAAATTCCAGGATGTGACACAACATTCTCATCCGTTCGGAGTCGCAATCGCCACAGTCAGAATCCAAACCTACATCGTAACCTTGCAATGAATACGTCCCTGGAAGTAGAGTAGAACAAAAACATTCACACACAAATATACACACAGCCATGCTTTCCAAAATATACATACAGTAAAAGTGTCAGTTTTGTCAATTCAAGTTTCAAAGAAACAGAACATTTGGTACTGTATACTGCATATTTAAGAGTATTTAGTACAAATGGGAAAGAAACATTCAAGTTTATATTAACAAACTTTGTAATCTTTGTAATTCAGATGTTTTTAATCTTAAACACTGACCATATCTTTGTATTTATTAACAAAATATTCCATTCCAATGATGAATGCTACTGTCTTTTAGTGGTTTAATACAGTGCTATATATGATAGAAAATTGCAATCTGAAGAGAAACAAGCATGCAAACAAAACTTAAAAAAATCATTGCTATCAGAGCTTGCTCCTTTGTTGCTGTTTAAAGCAATTTGTTTTTGTGTAGACTTACCCAGTTGAGTAAGTTATTGTGTGTATGTTTTATCTTTTTATAGTTGTTTTTCTTGTAAAGACGTTTTGTAAAAGCAGCAAAAACAACACAGGATTGCACAGGTGTTATACATCTCTAAGACCTAACCCAACATCATTTTCCTTAGTGTAATATGATGCCTCATTACTTTAAAGAACTAAAGTTGATTTAGTTTGGTCAAACAAATGTACTTGGGCAGTTTCATCAATCCAAACATTTTGTTACAGAACATGTAACACTTGTGGTTGCTACTTGAGTAACAGCTGAACATGTTTGTCAATCACAAATTGCCATACACAAGCAGAGCGGTAAGACCTAGACAAGCACAAACACAACTGTGGACAGTAACCTTGTGCATAGAATTTATTGTTACCTGAGAAAAGCCCTCAAAAATAAAAAAGGTATAAGCTGTTGAGCTACAGGAGCACAGATAGCACACAAGTCAAAGAAATCTTAGACTATGAATCTAAGTTCTTTAAAAATCCATTTTTTGTTTACATTGGATTGTATCTATTGTGTCTATATTGAAGATGAACCAGAACTAGCTGAATTTAAATCAATAGCCCAGTTTAAAAGTTTACATCCCCTTTATTCTAATACTGTGTGATGATACCAGAATAGTCAAAGACAGTATTTATCATTTGTAATTGTTGTTCAGGAGTCACTCATTTGTTTAGAACTGTTAAACAGTCCACTGGTCTTCAAAACAACCCTCAGGTTTCTGTACATTTGTTGCTTTTCCAGCATCTTGTGAGACCTTTCCAACAGTGACTGTATGATGTTAACCCCTTTACCCTGAATATCGTTGACACAACTACAGTATTACAAAAAAAATAAACATCCATTGAGGCTCAAGAAGGCAACACAATACATTAAGAGCAGTATAGAAAGCGTACATTGAGGAGGATGATTGTTGTATATTGTTAATATTTTGTCTTCTGGGACATGTTATCTTTTGTATGCTAAAAGGCATTAAAACATGAATAAACAAGATCTTGCTATGAAATAATACTCAAAATAATCTCCCAACAGTTGGGGAAATGCACAGTCTACAGTATATACGTGTTGTTCTTACAATCTTATCTTTAAAGCACTGTTATTGGTTTAGTTCCCTTTTCATGTTTACATAGAAACTTTGTGTGAATACCATCTTTCTCTGTGGGAGCAGAGAGCATATCAAAGAGCTCCATTATGACACAAATAATGCAATTAGTTTTATTTTTCATGAACAGTTCGTAAGAGAAGAAACCAAAATGCGTACCTCTTTACACTCAAACTCCAGGTGGACGAAAGCAGGTGAGCGGATTCGAACCAAAATGACGTCACAGCAAAGTTAACAAGGTCCATAAAACGTTTTAGATTTTTGTTACAACATTTTTTTCTAAAATATAATGTTCGTATATAAAATCTAATGTTCGTATATATGTCGTATATAAAATCTAATGTTCGTATATATGTCGTATATAAAATATAATGTTCGTATATATGTCCGTTGTTAACAGATTAATTAAAATTTTAAGTGACGTCTGAACAGGTTTAAGGAATACGTCCTACGTCAGTAGATTTGATGACGCACTACAGTGATACTGAATCTAATTGGCTGGAAAGATCTCTGATAATGATTGGTTATAACAGAAAAAGGCGCGAACTTCAGTTCTACTTAAGATGGCGTCTTGAAAAGACCCAGCGTCACTTGGTGATGGCGGGCTGTGTACCGACGAAAGCGAGAAGGTCGCTGTTTAATATGGTTTACAAAGCGATAGGTAAGAAAACGTGCGTTTGCACGCGCTGTTTGTGATTTACCAACAATATTAAAAAAACGTTAGGGTTAGCGTGCATGTTAAATGTTATTTATTAACAAAACTTGTCTGTATTAATTCCCGTTTTGTGCTGTGCTGTATCATTAACACTTCACACCTTGTCTATTGATTTACACTCTGTGCTGCTTTTTTCCTCCTGTTTTTCTACAATGTGCTGTATCGCTCTTTCCTTAGTTGTGAGTGTCTTGACTTGTTTAACATTCTGCTCTTCATCTTGGACTGTTAGGATCTCCTGACTGTATGTGCCAAAGCACTTGGAATGATCAAGACGTGTGGTGAGTGATCAAGTAACCTTGGATTTTAATGATCAAATGATACCACTTTTTTTTGTCTTTGACTTTCATCTGGATTAACTAGCCTGGATTACATCTGCCTCCACCTCTGCTTCATTTACTTACAATTTTTACATTTCAAAGTAAATTTTGTCTTTATGTACAGGAACAGTTCACCTGCAAGTCCTTAAGACAAAATCGGGTGAGGACCATGTTCTAATGCTGCATGTTCTATTGGAAACCCATCTAATTCTGTTAGGATCTCCTGACTCTCTTTGCCAAAACACTTTGGTGTTTCAAGGTGTGTGGTCATTACTTGAGTAAGCTTATTTGAATTTGCTGCTACAGCAGCAGCAACTTGTCTACTGGCAGCCTCTATAACAGCAGCAGCATCTCTTCTACTAGCTACCTCTATTGTAATGGCTCATCTACTGGCAGCCTTTACCTCTACTGCAGCACAGGTCTCTACAAGTAAAAGGTGGCAAGACCATTTTGACTGGTAAGTGTTCAATTTGTTTGCAGCTCCTGTACCACCAGCAGCCTTGTTTCCTTTTGAATTGTGCTATTGGGTAAGTGTTCTACTGCAGCAGCTCCTGTCCCACCAGCCGCCTCTTTCCTTTTGAATTATGCTATTGGGTAAGTGTTCTACTGCAGCAGCAGCTCCTGTCCCACCAGCTGCCTCGTTTCCTTTTATGCTATTGGGCAAGTGGTCATCTAACTGGTGCTTCTCTCAGCTTTTTTTTTTTGTTCATCTTCAGGTGGATTACTGCTGAAGAGATAAGGTCTTTGTTCTCACCCCACTAATTTTGTCTTAATGTTTGAATGCTGCATGTTTTATTGGAAAGGATCTAATGTTTTCTGCTCTTCCTTTTAGACCGTTAGGATCTCCTGACAGCCAAAACACTTGGAAGGGTCAAGATGTGTGGTAAGTGATCAAGTAACATTTATATTTGAATCAGATGTGAAGCCATTTTAAATGTCTGCTTTTCTTTTCTGGGTTAGGGTCCCTGCTGTTTAAAGTGGAAAGACTGTTTTTGTCCTTGGTTTCCATCTGGATTAACGTGGAATACATCTTCCTGTACCACCAGCCTCGTTTCCTTTTGAATTATGCTAATGGGCAAGTGTTCTACTAGCAGCAGCTCCTGTGTGCCACCAGCCTCGTTTCCTTTTGAATTATGCTGTTGGGTAAGTGTTCTGCAGCAGCGGCTCCTGTGTGCCACCAGCCTCTACTAGCAGCGGCTCCTGTGTGCCACCAGCCTCTACTAGCAGCGGCTCCTGTGTGCCACCAGCCTCTACTAGCAGCGGCTCCTGTGTGCCACCAGCCTC
>JBAJNP010003136.1:0-12366 GCA_036877545.1 Yasuhikotakia modesta | reverse complement strand
TTGATGCTTTATGGGACACAGGCAATCCCAGTGCGGCTCAAGATCCTGCTGGACCGACTCTTCAGCGTCCTTAAGCAGGAGGAGGTCATTCAGATCCTGAACGCACTAGATTGGACTCTGCAGGACTACATCCGTGGTTATGTGTTGCAGGTCAGCTACTAATCTATTCCATTCACTGGCCTCTGATGCTGGTTTATTTTTTAGCAAACATACTTCAATGTGAGGCAGTAATTCATTCTTCTTAATTCACATCTCCAAAACCTAGCGGTGACCCACCAAGATTTTTAAGTTATGTTAGCTTATTAAATATTCAGGTTCTTGAATTTAATTCATGGTAGTTCCTCTGGTGAAGAATGTAAAGTTAAAGCCTCTTCAGACCTCCAGATGAATGCTGTATGATGAAATATTAATTCTGGTTACAACATGAAGCTACTGCATGACTTTCAAAGCCTGCTGGCACTCAAAAGTGATTACAGGAGGACTGAAAGACTCGCCCAACTCCTCTCTGATCTCTTCTCTCCCCTCCCACTCTGACAGGGAAACCCGCATCATCTAAATGAAGAAAAATTACACTCTAAAATGAATCACTCTACTGAAGTAATGAGACCTCATGCATTAGATGTATGGATGACTTGTTATTTAGAGAACTGCCAGTCTGTCCCAAGTTATACATTTTATTTTTTACAAATTTAAATTATTGTTGTCATATACATAATCATACACAGTATGATATCCAGTGAAATGCTTGTACATCTCTTGACCCCTGTGAAAGGAAATATGTACAATAAAAATACAACATACAAACAATTACAAAAATATAATTCTATAAACTAGAATAAAAATATTATATATAAAGAATGCAATAAGTAGGCAGGGTGTACATATATAAAGAAGTTTCCTTTAAATGTGCTGCGTTGCACAGCTGACTGTTATTATAAAAATAAAATAACAAATATTAACAGATGTGCAAATGTATGACCCAAATGCCCTAAAATTTCATAATTCAAATAATATTCCTTGTGTGTGTAGGATGTAGCTGGTAAGGTGTTGGATCGCTGGGCCATAATGACCTTTGAAGAAGAAATTGTTACGCTGCAACAGTTCTTGCGTTTTGGGGAGACAAAATCCATTGTGGAGCTGATGGCTCTGCAGGATAAGGAGGGACAGGCAGTTGTTGTTCCAAGCACTAGAACTAATTCAGACATTCGCAGCTTCATTGAAAGCAGCATGCAGCGCTCTGTGCGCATCCCTGCTAAAGCAGAAGCACCCAGCTGTAGTAATGGACACCATTTTGAGACACTAGTGAACAGTATGACCCTCATGGTGCCACTTCAACTCCTAAATTCTGTTCCTGCTCCTCTCTTAAGCTCCAACATTGATTCCAAATGCCAGGATGCACAAACCAAACACGAGGCTTCAGAAATAACACTTGACAATGGAGCTTCGTTCAACACTGGACCAGAAGCAATGATGGACATGGACTCTACAAAGATGGAATCAGAGGAGTTCACTGTGAGTGGAAACTCCTCGCCCTCCACTCCCTGCACGCCCTCCATTACTTCTGAGATCACACAGATGTCTCCTGAGAACAAGATACGGTGTGCAGAGAGAAGTGGAACCATGAAGAAGGGTCGTGTGTTTTGTAGTGCCTGTGAGAAAACGTTCTATGATAAAGGCACACTAAAAATACACTATAATGCTGTTCATTTGAAGATTAAACACAAATGCACCATTGAAGGCTGTAACATGGTGTTCAGCTCTTTGCGCAGTCGGAACAGACACAGTGCCAATCCAAATCCACGGCTGCACATGCCAATGAATCGCAATAATCGAGACAAGGACCTGCGGTGCGGCCTCAGCCCGCAACAGGAGGAAGGAGTCGAGAGCAACAAGACAGAGTTTGGATCAGAACCAGAAAGTAGGACAGTGTCTAGTTTCATCATTCGTAACCCAGAACACAAACTGCATAACTCTTTCTCCAGCATCAGCCAGAGCGGAATCCTATTCCCTAATCTCAAGACAGTGCAGCCTGTCCTTCCGTTTTACAGAAGCCTAGTGACCCCAGCAGAGTTGGCTAACACACCAGGCAGCCTTCCTTCACTTCCACTTCTGTCCTCCTCTGTGGCCGTCAATGCCAGTCACATAGAGACAAGCTCAGACCCAGTGCCCAAGAAGAAGTCTAGAAAGTCCAGCATGCCTATAAAGATCAAGAAGGATGAGCTTATAGCAGAGGGTGCCTCGGAGGAGGAAAGCCCGATCTTCAGCCCCTGCACAGAAACAGAAAAATGTCATATTAGCAACATTGGGTGTGGAGCACATGGAGAATCTGTGGACTGCCAAATGTTTAGCCTCCCCAAAACACAGAACACAGAAAGTGACACATTTACTCAGGAGGACAGTTATGTCACCTCCCCATCTTCTCTCTTAAACTCTAGAAAAAAAGAGAATCGCAGAGCCATTGAAAAGTCTCCAAATTGTGATGAGCCACCATGCAGTTCACAGCCAGGCCAGCTGCACAGCCAACCAACCAATATAACTGTGAGAAGTAGTGAAAACTGTGCTGACAGCTGCATTGACCATGAGACGTTCTTCTCAGAAGACAAAGAAGATCAGACTCACCCATGTGAGATCTGCAGTAAAACATTCAAAAACCCTTACAGTGTAAAAATGCACTATAGAAACGTGCATTTAAAAGAAATGCACATGTGCACTGTGGATGGCTGCAATGCTGCTTTTCCATCTCGACGCAGTAGAGATCGGTAAGACAGTTACCGTCAGACTGATTTGGTTTAGGATTAAATTAGAGTTTAATTTATAGTGTACAATATGCAATTATTTAAAAGCATTTATTATTTAATTACTTTTGAACTCTTCTAGGATAGCATGCATGTGTTTCACTTACTGCACAACACACAGCTTAAATACAAGCAGTGTATGAAGTGAGAATTTTGAATTTCAGTTTTTTTAAGCACATACTTATTGCACCAGTGCAGGTGGGTTAGTGTTATGAGCGGATACGCTACACACAATATAAAGTTACATAAATGTAAATAACATTAACTGCTTTAATACATTAGCACAAGCAATAATTTAGAAACAAATGCATGTCGCATGTCAGCTTTGTTTTCAAACCCTTCTGCTTTTAATTCTCTAGACACAGTGCAAACCTGAATCTGCACCACAGGCTGTTGACCAAAGATCATTCAGGAACATGTTCTCTCCGCAGAGACTGTCTAGACTTCTCAGAGAAAGAGTCTCTCTGCCAAACGTCTGTCATTTTTAAAGGAAGCAACCGTACAGGCCTAGTTTTCCCCATGAGTAAATCGCTGGAGAAAGCCAGTGATCCAGCAGAGGGTGCTGTGGAGGATGACGCTGTACTTGACTTGAGCACCAGAGGAAGCGCTCCCTCCTCCTGGGACTCAGACATGGGCAGTGAGGAAGGGCTCCCCCTGGAGGACAGTGATGAGAGCTCTGACGGACTGAGTGCTGGTGCGACGGGATCTCCATCAGGCCTCAGTCATCAGTCTCACTGCCCGTCACCTATAACCTGTCATCTCTGTCAGAAAATTTACAGTAACAAAGGCACATTTAAGGCTCATTATAAAACAGTCCACCTTCGACTTCTCCACAAGTGCAAAATTCCAGGATGTGACACAACATTCTCATCCGTTCGGAGTCGCAATCGCCACAGTCAGAATCCAAACCTACATCGTAACCTTGCAATGAAGACGTCCTTTAATCAGGAGTAGCACACAAATATACATGAAGCCATATATTCCAAAATATACCTAGAGTAAAAGATTGACTTTTGTGTCAAAGAAACATCATTTGGTACTGTATACTGCACATTTAACAAAACTGGTAACAACTGGGGAAAAAAGTTCATATTTATATTATATAATAACCTTTGAAATCTTCAGGTGTTTTTCACCATGAAAACATAAAAAAAATCCTAAAGTCTACAATAATTTTGTTGTGTTTATAAACAAAATTATGCCATTGTATCTTATAAGTTTCACAAGCTATAAATGACTGGGTTATGATGGGGTTAGATTGTTATGAAGGGAAACAGAAACACGATAAAACATTTTTTAAAAATCATGTAGAAGAATAATTACTATTAGAGCGCCTTTCTCATTAAGTATAAGACCACTGACACATAAGAGGCATGAGGTAAAAATATAAGTGAGAAAGTGTGCGTTACTGAGTGTGGGAGAGTACGACCTTCTGTGTCTTGCAGTAAATATTCTTATTTGCTTGCTTTTTCTTTTTTAAATAACAAAAGAATCAATTGAGTCCTTTGATTTTGCAGTTTAAATCAATATGTTCTTTTTAGAGACTGTTGTGTAAGTTATTGTGTGTATGTTTTATTTGCTATAGTTGTATAGTTCTTGTGGAGACCAAAGATTCATAATCCATGATGGGTTGTAAAAGCAGCAAAAAACAGACTACACATGATTACTTTAGTACAGGCATTATAGAGTTTTGTCACCCAACATATAAATAATTTAGTTTTGTAAAATTCTCTCTAGTTTAAGACGATTAGGGTTAGGGTTATGCTTTATAAAGCATGATGCTTCAGTTTGGTTTTAGCGATTGTACTCAGCCAGCCATTTGTGTTAAGAGAACACACAACAATATGCTGCTGTTATCTGCATTACAGCTGAACACGTCTGTCCCTCACAGATGGTCTAACAATTACAGAGCAGAAAAACCTGCAAACGCACAAACACCTGTGAACAATAACTATGTATAAAATGTATTGTTACCTGAAAGAAACTTTCAAAAATGGAAAAGATATAAGCTGTATCATAAGCATTTTATAAGTAATACCACATGAGATCTATTTAAAATCATGTCAATAAATCCTACTTTTAATAAACATTGTAAACAAGGTTCCATAACATGGATCAAAACTGGAATCATTAATTCATGTTCTGTTAAATCCTTTTGTCTGTGTTAATAAACTATTATTTAATAATACAATTTCAATTTCGTTAATTACCATATCATTTCATTTGACTATCTATTCCACATAACTGATGTTTACATGCTGTATACATACATTACATACCGTTTAGTCTACAACAAAGTTTACATCTTGACTTTTATACTTGACTTGACATCTTGACTATTTATGACTTTTATACATTTACTTTATGTTACCTGGATTGTCAAAGATCGCTTTTATAATTTGTGATTCAAGAATCTCTTGTTTCATTTGCGCTGTAAAACTGTCCACTGGTCATCAGAAAAATGCTCCTGTTTCTGCACATTCTCTGCTTTTGCAGCATCTGCATATTTGTGCCTTTTCCAGCACTGACTGTATGAAGTTGAGATCTTTTCATCCTGAGGACCACAGAAATACAAAGAAGCCAACACAGTAGTAGGTATATGTAAACTCCTCAAGAGAATGATTTATGTATATTGTTATTATTTTGTCCTCTGGAAAACATGTTAATATAATGTAATATCTTCCGCTGCTTCTAATAACATTTATAAAACCCATCACAGGGAGGCCAGATACGTACCTGGGGTTGCGGATGCAGGCGTTCCCGGGGCACGTGACCAAACACAGGTAGGGCTCGCAGAGAAAGATGCATAAATTGCTCCTCAAAAGTCAATTTGTAAAAACGACACAGTACAAAAATTAAAATGAACTAAAATCCATTTACACAGAACGTAATTAGGTTATTAGCGTAGTTATGTTTCTTCTTGTTTTGTGTCAGTTGGTGAACCAGTTCAATGTGCTTTACTGCCCCCAACAGGACCGGGGTGTTTAATGGCGATGAAAAAAAGTAAAAAGAATACAATTTACATTTAGACATTTAGCAGACAGCTAAATCATATGATAAAATATACAATAATTATAATTATATCATCTGTAGATAAAAAAATGTCAGCTTGATAAGATCATCACTTGTAAATGTGCCCTCATTGTTTGGAAATTCTTCACCTACTGAAGGACATAATAATTGCCACCAATTATCACTTTTCTTAACATATATTTTAAGATATTAATTGCTGTCAAATGTTCAGAACCACTTAAACACAGTCATCATAATCTTCTTGTTTATTTAGCTGCACAAAAAATTGTTTGTTTTTTTGCTTTTTTCAAACAGAAAAGCATGTTCAGTAGCAGGCTACTGTCTCTAGTGGCCAGACAGTGTCTCTAGTTGTGTCTTTTGATTGTCATGTCATGGAGGCTAAAGGATGTCTGAACGTCCTATGGGAAAAATAAAGTATCTGTCTGTCTAAAAATACCCTACATTCAAAAGCCGAAACCAAAACCCTAAATTCCTTTTAGGCCTAACTGTATTTTAATAAAATGTCTTCATAAACATGCAAAAGAAAAACATATTGCAGCTGTAAATACATATTTCATCCCACTAGGCTACTTTACTACTTAAAGACACTAAATAGAATCTGTTGCTAATTTTCAATCTATTTTATTATGGGTGACAGTACAAGGTAAAATGGCAAAGTGGATAAAGCACTTGCCTTCGGTAAGGTCAGCATCTTTGGCAGCAGTTGTGTTTTACTGGTTAAAGGAGCAGGTAGCAACTAAAGTGTCCTTGAGCAAGGCACCTAACCCCCGATTGCTCCCTGGGCGCTGCAGGGATAGCTGCCCACTGCTCTGGGTGTGTGTGTGTTCACTCTTTACTTTTACTAAAACCAGTACGAGCTTTGCATTGTTGAATTTGCTGCCACCTGGTGGTCAAAACAAACAAAGTCGCTACGTTCCTCTCCAGTTTTATAAGATGTTAGGCTCAACAATGGAGAATCTTTAGATTTGAGTTATGGGACAACTTGTAAAGCAACAAAACGTATTTTGTTTTTATAGTGAAATCAGAAGAGTTATTATTTAATAAACATAAATTAAGTAAGCTAATTTTATTCCATCA
The DNA here is from genome assembly GCA_036877545.1 of Yasuhikotakia modesta. NCBI lineage: Eukaryota > Metazoa > Chordata > Actinopteri > Cypriniformes > Botiidae > Yasuhikotakia > Yasuhikotakia modesta. The sequence goes on along the minus strand of JBAJNP010003136.1, from coordinate 5,461 downwards.
TCATGAAGGGTTACACAGCAAATGTCAGTTATCTGTTATAAAGACATTGATGTAAAAGAACAACACAGCTAATGTCAGTCATTACATAAAACAACACAAACTACAAATAAAAGGTGTTTTATACAAATACATACCTATTTCTCTTAATTAGACAATGTTTTCTAAGAAAAATGCCCACAGTTGACTTGTGTTAATAAAATGAAACCTAACCTAACCCTAACCTAAAGTTTTCTGCTTTAGCAGAATGAGAGAGCTACAGGAGCAAAAGCAGTGCAGTAATTGTTACAGACCTGCACACAGCTAATATCAGATGTCATCAGTACTGTAATACATGAACACACACAAACCTACAGCCTATTGTCAACTGTCACAGTCATCCGTACAGTAACACTCATTTAATTCAAATGATTGTTGTTTGTTTCCAGTATCAAGTCCAGTTGATCTGTAGCTTGTATCTCTTTAAAATGCCTATAGCACCTTCTGACTGACATCCTGTTCAGACCTATAAGAAAGAAAAAGAGATATATTAAATTAATTATTTAAGTATTTAAGATTACCACCTAAATGAATGTTGTTGTTTTATGCTGCTCAGCGGGCACACAATAGGAATGGTATTATTGTCACGCAACATACTCACGGGCGTAATAAAACCACTTATTTGTGTTTGTTATTTTTCATGTATACTTCCCGAAGACAACTGACCAAAAGACGAAAGCATGAAACATAATGACGTCATATCTGAGAAACTTACCAAATAGTTACTTTTTTTTTAAAATTATTTCCTTACATATGTCAGTTTCTCAAAAGATTAGCATGTGAAGTTTGAACAGGGTGGGTTATCTTTTACACGACCAGGTTTGATGACGCGCTACAGTGATACTAAAAGCTGATTGGCTGGAAAAGGCACGGCTCACCGATTGGCTATAAAAGGAGAGGGCGCCATTTCAAACCCTCAAAATGCTGCGACGGTTTATCGGCTGCGTGCGGGTGCGTGTTTAACTAACGGGGGAAATGAGGTATGAGGTGCTGCGTTTTGTGTGCCGGTAATCGTGTTTAACTAACGGGGGAAATGAGGTAACGGGGGAAATGAGGTATGAGGTGCTGCGTTTTGTGTGCCGGTAATCGTGTTTAACTAACGGGGGAAATGAGGTATGAGGTGCTGCGTTTTGTGTGCCGGTAATACCGCAAGTAAAAAAAACTTTTTACATGTGCATCAGCGCGTTGTAGAATAAGGCAAGTTTTAGCAGTTAATTTTCTTACCGACGGTATGTCAGCTTTTATTAGCTGCCCAAGTTGTAAGAGCAAATCTCATGTAATGTACTTTTAGGTGCTGCTTGTTTTCTGCAGGTTTCTAAAATGTGCAGATGCTGAATTGTTCCTACAACTGATGTAAGGTTTGTTAGCATATAAGAATTGGTTGGTGTTAAGTGTACTGTGTACTTTGAATGCTCGTGATATGAATGTTTAAAAACTTTTCCTTGTTCCTTTTGGGTTGCACTAGTGGTTAAATTGAGTGTTTTCCCTTCTACAGGTGTTTAACATTTTATTTGCAGCTGTACTTTTCACTTTTGCCCTGTTCTGCACGTTTTATTTGATCACTTTTGTATTATACTATTGTATTATACCTCTCATTTAACATCCAGTTGTAAAGGTTTTATGTGTGCAGTTTTCCAAAGTGTTACATTTTGAATTTTGTCCTGTGCTGTAACTATTGCACATCTGCTCCATTGATTTGCATTGTACCACCATGTACTGTAATTAGTTTGACCTGTGCTTTTTTTTTGTCCTGCTTGTTTTCCTACATCATATGGATACATTTTCCTGTATCATGTCCTGTATCCGTTCCTTTTTGTTTTGCATGACATTCTGTGCTTATTCTGTTCCCTGTATTTTGTACTTATTTCCCTAGCTTTTTTTTTACTTATAGTTTTGCATTGTTGTGCTGTATCATTACAACTTTGTACTTGATCTAAAATTGTTTGCATTGTAACTATGGTACAATATTTGTGTGCTTTCTATGGTGTCCTTGTTCATTTGTAATGCTGACATTTTAAATTGCAATTTAAGAACAGTCCATCTATTTGCTAGTTGTAGTAACTGACTGTTTGTGAACTTGTTCCTATTCCTGAGTTTTTCCTTTCCAGGCTGCCTCTGCTGTAGAAACCAGTTTACATCTTTGTAATTCCAGAGACTGGAGTGTTCATGCGATTTCCATCTGTATGCAGGGTCTGAAGTCTAGTTACCGGTCTCATTCTGTAGATCTTCCCATAGCACAGATGAGTATTTGCAGTGGTCATCTCAATTTTTCTTCTGTAGCCTTTTTGGATACCAAACCTTTGGATGACCTTCCTCCAAGTGCTGCTTCCAGTTCTGTCACCGCAGATTCAGTTGATCCTCAGGGTTTAACTTGAAGTACATTTAAAGTGAAACCCCATTGGCAAACACCTTTTAGGCTCTCTAGTGCCTGTATTAACCAGTTAAAATGCTGCTGTACTGTTCACAAGCTTCTGTATCCACCTATACTTGATGTTGAAGTTGTAAGGTAGTCCTTTTAACTGTTACTTGTTATACTAACTTGTTTACTTTTAAATTTTGAATGCCTGAGATTTCTAGGGACTGCTTCAGTTCTGCATTCAGTTCATGTCTGTGCTATGAGGATTCCTGTTTACCCTTGTGTGCATAAAGAGATTAGGTAAGGCAGACTGCATCTTACAGTTAAGTGTACATGTCAAGTAAAACGTATCCTTTGTTTAATCAATGTACATTAACACTTCCTTTCCATTAAAGGACAGGTTGTGTGTCTTAAGTGTATAACTAACAAATGTGCTCTAACCCAATTTGAGATCATCTTTTCCTTTGCAGGCTGCCTTTGCTGTACCGCCTCTTAGTAACATTTGTTTTCCTGTATATATCCTGGGTATCTGTTGTGAGGTCACTAGAGACTCCAGCTGCTGGTCATACCAGCTGTTACCTGCTTGTCTGTGTTATCAGAATCAGACTTGCAGCTAAGTGTACACTTGTAAGTGAACTGTATTCAGTTAAATTATTGCACAAGTTAAAACCTTTTAAAGGTCCTTTAATGAATTTGGCCTAACAAATGATCATTAACTGGTTGCTGGACAATATGATGTCTTCAACAATGTTGAATGGTCAACATGATTGTATTTTTGTTGGCAAAGCTAATGGGATCAACTTCAGCTTGATTTCCTGATCACTGTGAAGCAGTCTATGTAGGGTAGGTGTTCCTATTAAACCTTGCTCTATTAAATATGCGTGTGTGTGTGTGTGTGGTCATCCATAGGTATCGTCTCACCTCGGCCACCTTTGGCAGCCTCTATAGCAGCTGCAGCTGCTTTTTTTTTTTAAGCAGCATCTCATCTACTAGTATAAGGTGAAGTGAAAGTGATGTGTTTGTCAGTTACGGTTGGCCATAACCAAAATGTGACCTCTCCATCGTGAGGAGTGAACACACACCCGGAGCAGTGGGCAGCTATCCCTGCAGCGCCTGGGGAGCAATCGGGGGTTAGGTGCCTTCCTCAAGGGCACTTCAGTTGCTACCTGCCAGCACTGGAATTGAAACAGAAACCTACTGATTACAAGCCCGACTCTTTAACCAGTAGATCACGACTGCCCCTAGGTGGCAAGACCATTTGACTGGTTTCCTTATGAATTATGCCAATGGGTAAGTGTTCAATTTGTTTGCACTTCAACTGCAACAGCTGCTTCTCTTCTACTAGCTACCCCAATTATAGTAGCTCATCTACTGGCAACCTCTACATCTACTACAGCAGCAGCTCCTCTACAAGTAAAGGGTGGCAAGACCATTTGTACCACCAGCCTCTACTGCAGCAGCCAGCACCCACCAGCTCCTGTACCACCAGCCTCTACTGCAGCAGCCAGCACCCACCAGCTCCTGTACCACTTGACTGGTTCTTTTTTTCAGCTTTTCTTTTTTGGTTAGTATGTGTGGTCATCTGTGTGGTTCTTTCATTTTCAGCTTTTCCTTTTTTTGTTTTGTGTGTGGTCATCTGTCTGGTATGTCTTTTTTCAGCTTTTTTTGGTTTGTGTGTGCGGTCATCTGTCTGGTATGTCTTTTTTCAGCTTTTTGTGGTTTGTGTGCTTGGTCATCTGTTAGGTATGTCTTTTTTTCAGCTTTTTTGTGTGCGTGGTCACCTGCCTGGTTTTCTTTCATTTTCAGCTTTTTTTGGTTTGTGTGTGGTCATCTGTCTTGTTTTTCATTTTCAGCTTTTCTTTTTTTGGTTTGTGTGTGGGGTCATCTACAGGTGGATTGCCGCTGAAGGGGTAAGGTCTTTGTTCTCACCCTGCTAATTTTGTTAGGGTTAATGTCTGAATGCTGCATATTTTATTGGAAAGGATCTAATGTTTTCTGTTCTTTCTTTTGGACTGTTAGGATCTCCTGATGGCCAAAACACTTGGAATGATCAAGATGTGTGGTAAGTGATCAAGTAATCTTAGATTTGAATCAGATGTGAAGCCATTTTAAATGTCTGCTTTTCTCTTCTGGGTTAGGGTCCCTGCTGGTAAAAGTGGAAAGACTGTTTTTGTCCTTGGTTTCCATCTGGATTAACTTGAATTACATCTACCTCTACTTCATCTACATCTTCGTCTGCCTTTCAAACTGACATCAGTCTTAACACATCATGGCAATGTGGTTTAACACTTTCAATAGTGCTGTATTTGGGATCCTTTGGTGCTTTTGTTCATATGTAAAGCTACATTGCAAAGTAAATATTGTCTTGTTTTACAGGAACTATCCACCTGCAAAGATTTTCTTCTCACCCCATTCTTGTCTTGTGGTAGGAAAACAAGTAAAAACAGCACAGGTCAAACAGATTACAATGCAAATCAAAAGACAAGGTGTGAAGTGTTAATGATACAGGACAAAACGAATGCAAAAATTCAACACTTGGAACCATGTTCCAATGCTATACTGGAAAGGAACTAATGTTTTCTGCTCTTCCTTTTAGACTGTTAGGATCTCCTGACTATGTGCCAAAACTTACCTCAAGGTGAGGATGTAGTGAGTGATCGAGTAACCGTAGATTTGAAAGCTCAGATGTCTTAAATTTCTGTGCTTTTTTTTCTCTCTAGGTTTTTATTAATGGGTTGTCATGGTGATCTTTGGCATTTGGCTCTTCCTTTTAGACTGTTAGGATCTCCTGACAATGTGCCACTTGGAATGATCAAGATGTGTGGTGAGTGAGTATCCTTGGATTTTAATCAATGTGATAAATGTTTTAAATCAATAAGTCTGCTTTTCTTTTCTGGGTTAGGGTCCCTGCTGGTAAAAGTGGAAAGACCGTTTTTTGTCCTTGGTTCCCATCCAGATTAACTAATCTGGATTGCATCGTCCTCTACCTTCACCCCTGCTTCATCTACATCACTGTCTGCCTTTAAAACAAACTTCAGTCTTAAAGTATTAAACGGCATAGCCATGACA
>JBAJNP010003135.1:3834-41884 GCA_036877545.1 Yasuhikotakia modesta | reverse complement strand
TATATAATTATATAAATATATATAAAATCTTAACCTCAAAATATACATATACTTTATACCTTATCTAACAACACCATAAATTAGTAAATACACTAATAAAATACAAATAAATACATAGTAAATACACTACAATCATTTTAATTAGCGTTAGAGCAAGAAGAAGGTGACAGTAGCATGGTTTCATTCTTTACAATATGCATTCTGTGTAGGAAGTGAAAGTCTGTGTAGGAAGTTTGAAAGTGTGATTTAGAGTTCATTAATGCACGAAAGCCAGTCTAACGTTGTTTTTTACAACTTAAAAGACATAAGTGATATCAGATATTTTGTTAAATTCTCAAAACTTGTATGTAGTAGAAATTCCATCTTTTTTCCATAAGCAACAAATAATTAGTAAGCAATAGAGTTAAAAAAGGAATAGAAATGCAAAAATAAACTTTTTTATGGACATTATTTCGGTTTGATTTGGCATCCACCATCTCTGCATCGTCAAAGTTTATTTTTGGCTTAGAATTGCAGTTGTTTTCTCTTAGTTTTGATCTGTCTGACCTCATCAAGTCTGACTGACACAAACATCGATTCCAAACCCTATTAGAGCAACTTCCTTTGCACTTCAAATTTAGTTTTACACCCAAAAACAAGTTTAAATGTGTCGCTTCTGAGTGTATTTCTAAAAGATACTGACAGCTTCTCTGAATGTTTATCCCCCCTGAAGTTCATAATCAAGTGCTCATACTAAGTGCCGCTACATTAAGCGGGATTTGTACACAAAATGCTGGCAGCATGAATGAAAACTCTTTCTGCAAAATAAATGTCTCCCAAAGAAATTACACGTTTCTCGAAGACGTGTGAACGTAGACTGCACAGAGAAACAAACAAACTGACAAACTCAAGTGCAAAAACATTATTTTCGGATATGTTCGAACATCAGTACATCGCTCGACTTTAAAGTGACAATGAAATGGTCATACAATTTTATTTTTCTTTAAACCTTAATCTCCTTGGGTTTCTAAGCTTTACCCTGTAAGTGGTGTAATAGAACATGACATGGCCCAGACACCTTTGCTGAGCGGATGTGGTGGAAGTCATTTATAAGTGATACAATCCCTTTAATGTGATTTATTCTCTTTAAGATGATAAAGAGGGATTACTTTGAGAATTAGTGAGCAGCCTATGCGTACCATGTCACTTCCCAGAATGCATGCATGGTTGCCGGTACTCTAACTAGCCTACGATTTATCACTCGGGCTAAAATTGCTGGGTTACGGTGGTGACAAAGGAACCCACATTTGGCTAGTTTGCCCCTTATTATCCTTGTTACACAGGCTAATGAGGTAAGTGATTAGCACGTCAGCCTTCATCTACGAACACTCCATTAGCGTGTGCTGGGATTCATGATGATTTGTTTCATCAAGCCAGTGTCGCCCGCGACTGCAATTCATCCGAGGAAACGCTAGCAAGGGGCGAAGGGTAGATGCTAATGACTGTATATCACAGATAAATGCATTGTACAGTTGTCATAGATTAACTTTTGTTGACTTTGTTCAAGCTCATATCACAGAACTCGATTTAAAGTATTTTTTAACTGCTAACAGTAACTACTCTTTTCTGTCCCATCCTAATAACACAGCAAACCAGAAATAAATACACTTTTAATTTAATGGGAGGATTTAATTTTATTCATTAATTTTACATTATTAACTATTAAGTTTATTAATTTTAGGGCTCATTGACATGCTTTCAGTTTTGATGCTAAACCAATGAACCCCCAAATCAAACCAATATTTTATTATTAATTTTTATTATTTTATTTACAATATGCATTCTGTGTAGGAAGTTTGAAAGTGTGATTTAGAAAGAGTTCATTAATGCACAAAAGCCAGTCTAACGTTGTTGTTTTTTTTACAACTTAAAAGACATAAGTGATAATAATTATTAGAAATTGGTTAGAAATTGCAATTTTTACTCTGAAGAAGCCACATTTAAGTGGCATATATTAAAGGGCTTTACACAGTCTTTTTATGTGATACAGAGGCCACATAACCGTGTTTACACAGCAGAAATAATGACAGGAATAACACCTCAGTGTTGATTGCACACAGACAGAAACATGAAGCACAATGTCTGTCACGACAAAGCTGCTGTGCTTCGGTGGTGTAAAGACACTGGGAGGCTGTTTTTTAGTTCAGTGTTATGTAAATGCTTTTCAAAAGCATCTTAAATGCTCAGATTTCATGTGCAGAATCTGCGGATTGTTCTGGTTTATGTAGAACAGAACAGGCTTGCACTACAAAGCTTAGCATGTTTACTAGATAACTAGATAAGAAACAAACATGTCTATGGATTATATTGTCTCTATGTCTGTTTGCGTTGAAAAACTAGTCCCCCCATCTCATGTTACAGCAATACCAGAGATTTATTAAATGCTTTATACATCTTAAGAGTAAACCAAGTTAGCTGTCAATGACAAAACCCTGGAACACAGTAGCAATGAAGTTTTATGATGTGTGAAATGAGAAGGTGCTTTGATACAGCGAGGAAGGTCCCTCAGTTTTGTTTTTCTGCCCTAGATAGGACATAAAGCCATGTGTGTATGAAAACTAATGGTATTTCAGTTGGGTGTTAAATATGTAAAAAAATAATTATCTGTGGCTGTGGCTTTCCTTTCCACACAATGTTTGTTACCTGCTTTACTAACAGGTGTGACCCTTAGATTGTTCTGTGCAGGTTATAACTAACAGAAGTATAATAAACCCTACCTTTATTATTACAGTATACATCTTCTCTAACTTGTAATAGCTTTGAAAGGGTTACAATGCTAATGCTGATGAAATTTTTGATTTACAGGCCAGGAATAGTAAGGGGAAAAATAAAGGCATGTAATTTTGTTTAATTATGATAATTAATTATGATTATATATATATATATTAATAATAATAATAGTATAGAAAATATTCAATAACTTTATATTATTAAATAATAATAATAATAATAGAAGAAGAAAGTTATAGTAATAGAAATGAAATAATCAGAAATACCAGATCTGCATGTAACTATAGTGACAGATAATGTTAGTCAGTATCACGATTTGGAATTGTTACAATATTTTTTTACATTTTTATAGCACGACTTATCACTGCAGGAAACCTTTGCCACTTTCTACAGAGAGTCTAAAACTTCAATTCAGATTTCCTTGAATTCCCTCCAACGCCCAAACACTTGCGTTCTGACCACACAATGCTGCTATTTTCTGCTGTTTTTACAGAGGCTTATATTTTAACACATTCTCATTTAATGTGGCTTGTCTGAATAAAACTCTGTTAGGGCTGAGCATCTGTTGGGGGGGGAGTTTAGTTGTTTTCAGGGTGTTCAAGGTGGTTTATAGGATGTTGCTAGTTGGTACTTGGTTGCTAAGTAGTTTCTCATTGTCCCAAAGAGACCACACCCATATTTCTAAGACATTCTGGTCGCTAAATAAACTGTCCTTTAATATTAAAAGCAACAGCGACTGCATCTACTAAAATGAAACAAATTGATCTCCCTTAACACAGCCAATCATATTCTGCTTCTGCGTGTCATGTGACTGACCCTTCACACCTTATTCTCATCGCGCCTGAACTCTTTTCACTTGACCCAGTCATGTCATTCAAACAGAAAGAAGATTATCTGTGTCTACAGCAGGCGCCCACACTCTGAATGCCCAGCTACTGTTGTCAGCCAGCTTTATTTAGAACACACACACAATTTTACCTAGTTCCATATTTGACCTGTGGATTACTGAACCATTTTTCTGGTGCTTGGTTAATCCCTTATGCAAAGAACACACATAAACACACACTCAGAAAACCTGGGACCATTGCACACCAATGAGCACCAAATATAACAGGCTTACACTGGGAGATCAGGATTTTGGTATTGTAGGTTAGAGATGTTAGTCTTTTGTTAAATTTGATCATTTAAAGATATGCAATGCCTAATTGTCAGGAACAATATCTTCTAGTGGAAGAACAATATGACTTTAATCTGTATATGATACTTACATTTGTCTCTGAGTATGATACTAGGGTAGAAGCAGTGACATGCTTCACATTTAAGGAAAATAACAGTAACATTTGAAAACACAATGTGAATTGGGTCACAGATATAGCTCAGCAGTCTAGAATGTAAGGACATTTAATGCTACGCTTCTGTTCGGGTCACACAATACAGAGTGAGAAAATTATAAGAGAGAGAGAGAGACAGGCATAAAGAGTTTGTTTCTATGTGAGCTGGAGCAGAGCAGCTCTGAATTGGGCCCACATGTGGCTCCACAGACAGAGAACATTCATGATCTGCCTCACTTCACTGTAGGAGAGTATCTTCCAGCCCTGGATTACCGCTGCACATTCAATAGACCAAAGACACTTTGTGTGAGTGTGTGTGTGTGTATCTGTGGGAGATAAATACAGTTTTTCCACATGAATAGAAAAAACAGAATCGGTCGTTTTTCTTAATCCTGTGGAAGTCCATGCTTGTGGTAAACCTGTTTATTTCTGTAAGTGAATTCAAACAGCGTTACAGACATAATTAGACCTGTGTTGTAAACATGACATTGTCCTGCACAACATGCCAGTCTAGCACATAGAGACTGTGGCCACATATTGCGTTTTTTGATGATTAAAAAGCAAGCTTCCGGCTAAAGATTTAACAGTGGAGCATGCTGGGTAATCATCACTGTTATTATTGCACATTGTTACAATTAGTTTTCTCCAGCAGTATTCAATTTTAGCTTGTGATTATTCCTGCATGTTTTGTGCTGCTATACTAAACAGTTAGTCTAACAATATTCACCAGAGTTTTACTTTGACTAGTAAACAACCACCTAGCAACCTCCCAAAACACCCTAGCAACCGCATAGCAATGCCCTGATGAACAGCAACAGCACTCTAGCATTGAGTCTGGTTGTACACAGGTAAGCTTCACTTTTCTGAATAGAAAATCACATTCATATGTGCAATTACAAAACAATTGACAATCACAGCACAATGTGATTGAATTAGGTTGTGGCCTTGCTATATTTATTCTGTTGTGAAATGAAAGTAACTAGAACAGACTGGATGAGCAGATGAGCAAAATAAAACTTGTTATATACATATCATGTTATATACATTAAATAGTCTTCTGTTCATCAATCCTGCCAGGTGTATAACTGATGAGTATATCTGCATTTACAAAAAGATATTAAAACACTTTGAATCTGATTTCCTGTTTATTACATATTCTGCCATGTTGCTATGTTGGTTTATTCTATAGTGTGGGCTAATGGGGTTTTATACATTTGTGTAGTCATGACAACAACACCAACGATCATCTACTATAATCACCATTTTATTAAAGTTGTTCCATTTACAGGTTTTGCAGTTCTGCTTAGGAGAAAACGTCACCAGAAGAACAGTCACCAATTGTGATCTGAACAAATCCTTCCCACAAGGTACAAAGGTTTATAAATGGACTAAATAATGTATAATTTCATATAGAACATGCCAGAGGGTGAAGTTTAAGTTATATGGTTGTGTAAGAGTTACTCTAGAATAATAAGAACTATCAGATATTGCAGTCAAAACAACAGCTATGAACCAAATCTCTGCAAAATGATATACTCAAGGTTGTGTATGTATAATCCATCTACAGATTGTTTGATTGCGTGTGCGTGTCCACTCGTCACTCACCGAGTGTGACTGTGAATTTGGTCCGGCGAGACGTGGATGTCTACACCCCTGCAGACACTTCATTTCACACAGAGGCGTTGGCGTCAGCTAGCATTAGCTCCTCCGTTGCTGTGAAGGTACCAAGAGCACGCAGGTGTATTTGGAGGTGACTCGGCTTTCAGCAAACAACACCTGATAGACTAAAACAGCAGAGAGTGAGAAACTGATGGATTAAACAGTTGGGGGTCTGGTTAGTGCGAGAAATACTTGGCACACGTTCAGATTCCATTATAGATCTCTGCTGTTTTTGGATACAGTGTACTAAACTGACTCTAAATTCTGACAAATGAAATTCTGATGAAATCATTGTCAAATGGCGTCTTTACTAATGTGCCAAGTTGTGACGTTGCTTGGCAATGGCAAACAGTTTACAGTTGGAATAATGAACTACATTTCTTGGAGGTTCTAAATTTCTAAATGCATTTGAGGTACAACGTGAAAATTAATGTGATTTAAACTTATTTGGATATGTAAAAAGATATTCAGAGACAGGTCAAAAGGGGACATTTGCCTTTAAAAACAAGTATTTGTAGTACTGCAACAATTTTTGATCTGGTCATCACACCCTCTCTACAGATGTTTAGGCTGTATAATAGCCTTCTAAAATCAGATATAGCCTACAGTTGTAGAGACAAACTAATAGTAATGTACTAATGTATTCCTAATGTATTCCACACAATAATTAACAAGAAACAAAAGGAATAACAGTGTGATTTTATGCTCTTTTTTGAGTTAAAAGTTTGGACAACACTAGAGCATCATACCTGTCTGTTTTAATTATTTTAGAACAGAGAAAATTGTCATTGATGTCTGTTGAACCAGCACAGAGTAATTGGACGGGGGCTGACGAGGGACTTTTCAAACTCTCCCTGAGCTGTTTTTATGCTTGGTTTAAATTTTAAAGAGTAATCCACACAGGAAGAGAGCAGAAATAAATGGAACACCAGCTCTGCAGACCATGGAGATTTTAAGGCTTTAAATGTCCAGCAACTAATGATTTAGAGCTTTTGAGTTTTTGAATAAAGTTATTTTTTTGCTTTTGTGCTTTTGGAAAGCATTTTAGTCATTGACTTGACTGCATTGGCAAACGTTTGCAAAGTTAGTACAGCTTCTTTATATAAATGACTTCTTTTGACAGCTTTGGGCAATGAAGTATGTCAAAAATTCAATATTTCCCTCTATAGCCAAAGTAATTCTTTTAAACATTCAACTTATGAAACTTTTATGAGGTCCATTTTTTGGCTGATTATATAATTTGATTGTATGGCAACTTAAGTAAGAGGTCAGTCAGTATTGGGGCCCCATTAGCAGAGGCCAATGATTTATATGAAAATGGACTGAAAGGAAATTGCCTGAAGCATTGAGTCACATATTCCAGTTTCAGTGCAATCTTGGCAGAAGGAGGAACATATAAGAGTCATTTTTTTCTCAAAAGATGATTTTGCCAGTTATACTTGCACTCCAGGCTAAACCAGAGGGTTTAAGATTCAGCTAGTTTGACCCTGCAGGTAGATGTCATATAACTACACCATTCTGCTGCCCATAATTGAAAGCCATTGAGAAACAGCTGTGCATTCTGACAAATAAACAGAGCAAATGACAGAGCAATGCAGTCAGAGCAATAGGTGATTTAAATTATTAAGTGAAATTAAACAAATGTGCCAATCCCTTGATCCATATTATATTTCTACATTTTGCTTTAGCTGGAAGTTGTTTGTAGTTTTGCCAGTTATTACAGCAATATTAATTCCTAAGTTTTGTGTTTTTCCTCTTTTCCTGCTTTATATTTACAGGAGGATCGGATGTAATGCTATTCATTGTTAGACATCAGAGGGTTTTTGCAGATGTCTCTGTGGCTCATGTCAGGCTGATATCTTGTCAGACCCTGCCTGGATGTTCGGTTACATCGATAGAGCTGCCTCTCCGAACCTTTGATATCTGTGTCAGATTTCATCCGCAGACATAAATACAGCTTCTCTCTCAGGGTGAATATTGATCTTATGCATCATGTACAGACACAGAACTCTATTAGTCTGCTTAGAATAATCATATATGGCTACGCAGGGAGTGTTTTTGATTGGATTAATGAGAAGCTGGTCTGCTTGGGCTCTGTGATTGGAACCCTGTTCCTGGTAGTTTAACCTCACTGACAAAACATTACACGAGTTGCTGTGTAATGAGACAGCCTCATGTGTACATGTTACAAAAGACATCAAGTTAATTAAATTTCAATTTGATTTTAACATCTGAGGCAGACACTTAATCGTTTAACTTAAATTTTGCCTATGTTGTAAAATTATCCAAACATATAATAAACTCTTTGTTTTGCCATTGAAACATTTTCATTCAAAACACAAAGGAATATTTTTAATAAGTTATTTTAGCGTTCAGTCTGGGTTTTATTTACAGTTAAGGCAACATGAAAAGCTATTTGCAACCCATTTTGCATCTGTAATCTGATATATTTTGTGTAGGATTGGACTTAATTTTTTATTTTTCCTTTTAATGAATGGATTTTTGATATGGGTTTTTCAAACATGAGTTGGAGGCAGATGATTGAACAGAAGGGGTTGAAAGGAAAATGGATCTGTGCCGAAAAGAGGCAGAGAGTTGCCTTTTTAAGATGTTTGTTTATAAATGATTAAAGATGTTTGTATTGGTATTATAAAGGCTAGGGTTTACCCATATTTGTAGCAATGTTTCTTTAAAACTTGAGGTATTTAGACTGATAGTGGAAATTAAGTCACACACAAAAGACACAAATATACTCCAAATACATCAGAAATAGTCAGTAGTCAAGTGTCAGTAGTAAAACCATAGTCAAATATTAACACTGCCTATTGGTCTGGAGCAACCCAAAACATCACAGGCCTCAACAAGAACCATTGGGCCTAAAAGTGAAGAAGCTCTGAAAAAGTCCTGCATAAGTTTCATTGATTAAGAGAAGGGAGACTGCTTTGATTAAAATCTCATAGTAACAGAAGGACTTTTTCCCTGCAGTTATAACTGTTATTCCTCTGTTACTTGGGGAGATGGTGATGAAGGTCAACGAAGCGTCTCGGAAAGGACGTAATGGGTTCCCACTGGGGGACCTTTGACCCACAGCCTCAAGCTACAATAGAAATGTGAGCAGTGCGGCTCAGATTTGGGTGTCTACTGAGGAACATTTCAAGGTCGTTTGATGTGACACCTCCAGAAGCAGTATCACATATTGGCCCAGACTCTGCTTTGTTTCGCCGAACCATTAGTTTTCATACCAGTGAAAGTAAATGAAAGTAGGAAACTGGTAAAAAAGAATGTGAAGCCACTTCTCTCTAACACCAATATTTAAAAATATATACATAAGTTTGATTAGTAACTTGAAATGATTAAAACATTTTATCATAACCATCTCAATTAGTAGAGTTTCTTTCTGTTATAAGTAGTGAATAGTTTTATTATGCTGTATTCTCTGTTGATTTTGGCTGATTGTGTTGAAATGCTAGCATGTATTTACCTCTTTTTTGATAAAGTGACGCATGAGTAGAACCATATTTCAATTTCTCTTTTCAAGTAGATGTGAATGGTTTGGCCTAGATTTATAACACTACCTCTAATTTTCAATGATGAATGTTTCCATATTTAACTGCGAATGAGTTTGACCTGGCAATGAGCTATTGTACTGCGCTTATTATATCTAGATTTAGCCTGTTGTTTGCATAGGCAATTTAGATGCCTGTAATTATATTGGTGCTTTTTATAGTTATATTATTTTCCAGTAAAAAGCGGAGTGTTTAATGTTTTACTGTTTTGGAAAATTTTTAATCAATTGTTTGAAGGCAAAAATAATGTCAGGGTTTGAGCAGATGTGCACTACAGGTTTTAATTCAAAGCAAATTGCTACCCAGTACAGTAAACAAACTATTTATCACACAGAGGTGAATAAAAATCTACCTAATATCCTGTAAAACTATATTAACATTATTATATACTGCATAGTCACAACATTATGCAGAATGAATAACAAGCCTTTCAAACAAAAATATTGTAATAGAGTAAGCCACATTACTCCGTGATTAGTGAATCTGTATTTAAAGCCACAAACTAAGGATTTTTAAAGCATTTTCTCCCTGCTTTGTAAAGTTTATAAGACTATTGATTTTGCTTTCCTGATTATGTAGTTGGCTGAATTTTTGGGGGTGGTAATTCACGACCTAGAAGTTAAGTGTCACCTTATAACCCCCTTGCATTTAGTTTCCGAAGGTATGACGACAAAAACATACAGTATGTGTTGATGACTTTACAGTACAGTACAGTATGTGTTGATGACTTTACGTACAGTAACCTGATGACTTTATCCCTGTTGTGATTTCTGTGACGTGTGCATCATAATTTTGTTCTTATTTTGATCTGGTGGTAACAAATCTTTTTTACATTTTCTCTTTCATAAATGCCAGTGCATGACTTCCTTTGCCAAACAAGTTCTACATATAAATAGGATTTAGAGCCAGCCAAGTTCCTATCCCTACTTCATCTCGTAGAACGATTCTGGAAAAATTGGATGCTAGAGGTAATTTTCAGCCCAAGTGCCTGTGTGATTTGTACTTGTGTTAATATAAAACGTTGGTGGAGGTGAGGGTACTGCTTTATTCCACTGTCAGGAGTGGCACCTGTTTCAGAGTTTTAGTGTTGGGTTTCTGCCTCTGGCACAGACTGGTGTGGTTTGTATGGATGCTGTGACTAGTTTAATTGCCCGAGTACCATTCCTGTCCAGGGAAAGCGTTGTTCCTGCTGAGAGATGTTTGTCACCAGTTTGGCAGCCTCTGTGCATATGCATGAGGGGAATTGTGAAGATATTGCCTCTGTGTTTGTTCTGTCATAATGTTGCTCATAAGAATATTAATCTTTGGGCTTTATTCCCTTCTGTCATATTCTGGGACAGCAGTAGCACTTTGAGAGCCGATTCAAGCTGAATTGACAATGTTTTCCATTGTATTAATTTTGAGGTTTTTGTTCTGCTTTCTTCTGTGGTGATGCAAAAGAATTGAAGTGGTTTCTTTCATATTAAGACTTTTTTGTCTTTTAACACATACCACAGCCAGACATTTGACTAGATTGCGAATACACTGTGGGTAGGAAACTAATAAAAACATAATTCCTTTGTGTTTCAAAATCAATTTCTCTTGTGATTGCAATAAGCAAGTTTAATTTACATTTATGCATTTGGTAAACACTTATGTCCGAACCGACTTACTCTGTACAGTGTATTCAAGGAGTATGTTTATCAATACATGTGTTCCCTTAAGATTCAAAAACATAATCTTGCCTATAGTGCATTAGCCACTAAGCTACTGGAACTCCAGCCCACAGATATTTAATCAGTGCACCAAGCTCTCAGTCCTTTCCTTCTTTGTTGAAGTCAACAGTGGCTGTGGATTATGTACTTCGACAGAAGCCATATGGACTGCCCTCATTGGTTCTCCAATCTCCTTCTCACATTCTCTCACTTGCTGGTCATTTGTCTATGTGTCACAGAGTAGCCCACTCATACCCTCCCACCCAGTGCAGCAGCTTAAAATGAGATTCTTTGACTGCATAATCTTTCTCTCTATTGAGCTTGATGCAGATTAATTGCTTGAATGGTCAACTCTCTATTGGCTCCACCCACCCCACATCAAACCGCCAATCATGTAGCCTCCGCCCAGGGACCCAGCCCATTTTTCCAATCACTGAAAGGCTGAATAATGATGCTACAATACCTGCCTATAAACAACATTACAACAGAACATATTTGCGTTTTAAACAGTCATGAGTGGAATTTAATTCAGTGGTCATAATTTTAAAGTTAAAAAGTTTTAAAGTTAAAGTTTATTATTATTTAAATCAACAAACATGTAACATATCTGCATGTTAAGCAGAGATGTAAGGGAAGTATTTCTATAGAAAAAGCACCTTACAATCTCAACAAAAAGTGTTAATTTGGTCTCCATGCTAGATATTATAAAGATCTTGTGATATCTCTTTTCTGTGAATGATTGACGGCTGTAAAGTTATACGTCTTCAGCTTCATTATTTGAAGACGCCAAAGGGAGAAGTAGCCTTTTCACCAGATCAATATGCCACTCACAGACGCCATAAAAGCGTATTTCAGTGTTGAAGTGTTGCTTTGTACTTAACACATTGTTAAAAAAATCCAACCTAAAGACTGACCTTATCAATATTCCACATACTGCTAACAGCTTTCAAACAAGCGTTACAGTGAGACTAATGTGTTTTAGACTCAAAGGTTTTAGCATTGTAACACCGAAACAGTCACAATAAAAAGGTCATCATTGATTTTACTGCAAAAACGCGGGTGCATTTGTGGGCGATGCCCTTCGGCAGGTCTGCCGCATGTGTGAAGTTAATGTGTGTTCTCCAGGGACCGGACATGTGGTCTGTGGAAATGATAAATGGAGAAGCTCAGAGTTGAGAAGTCAGTGACTGACTGTTGAAAGACAGCAGGGACATGAGCCCGAGTTTCCTCAGCCTTCACCTCTCCTTCTCGCTGGTTTAATCGTCCGACGCTTCACAGGTTTCGTCTCTCGCCCCCCTCGTCCCTGTTTCCACACCTCCCTCTCCTGTCCACCTAATTGATGGGCTAGAAAGGATGGAGAGGCCTCCACTCCCTTTTTTTATCTTTTTTTCCTGATATCTCTCCTTTCAAAGGCGATGGAGACTTGTGAAGAGTTTCTTTTTCCTTCTGCCCATCTCTACATCTCGTTTATTTTTACCCACTCCTTCGCTAAGCCCCTTTTCTTCATTATTCATTAAGTTTCTCTTCAGATCCCCATTGAGAAGGCAGAGGGAGTCTGTAAGCTACCAGACTTCAGCTCACCTGCAGGAAGTGGGAAAGAGAATCAGGCAGAAAGAAACAGAATTAATGAAATATATAAATATGGAAGAGCAGTTGAGGCTCTTTATTCTTAACAAATGCCTAAATGTAAATGGGTAACTAACAGAAAAATAATGATAATATTCAGCTGATAGAACTAAAAGGGAGATTTTATGTACATATGTATATTTTGTAAAACCGCCTAACAAAGAAAATGCATAGACATATATGAATAGACACTTTTATCCAAAAAGAAACGCCATGTGAACTCAAAAAGCTCTGACATTATGCATGACTAGTTAACTTGTAAATTTGTAGCTGTGCAGGATTTACATGCAGATATTCCCATTCATAAGTAACATATCATGTAAAATAAAATGTATATCAGTTTGAATCATAAACGAAGATGAAAGTGTAAACATAGCTGCGACTAACACTGCTCTTACAAGTTCTACAATAAATACAATAATATGAACATACAGTATGCAGATACTACATCAGAAAACATTGCACTGAATACTTTTATTCCCACGATGCAATGTGATCGATTTAGCCAGTATACATGCAGTATTCTTGCTGAAACAGAAGAAAACGAAAGAACATGGCAAGACAAGAAGCAGTATTGTGTTTTGAGAAAATGAAACAGTGGCGGTCATAATATGAATCTGAGGTCGGAGTTAATAAAAATAATGGCAGGCAAAGGAAGGTATCCACATAATAAATGGGTTGGTAAACGCATGACAGGCACTCAGTGAGCTCCGAGCCGGCCAATCAGAGTTCTCGGCTCGCCCGCGCCGCTGCGGCGGAGGGTGAGAAAGGATTCTCCCACACACACGCACGCACCCGTTTATACTGAGCTGTACAGAGCAACGCGCGCTCGGCACGGAAATGCCGACGCGCAGTGACAATGTTGCGCCTGGGACGGCGAATCTGTATGGAAACTTTACAACACGCACTGGAAGCGCGGAAACGTTTGTGGACTTTAATCATTAGGTATTGCAGAATATGTTTGTATAACTCCTGTTGGGCATGTGCTGTTTTAGTGGAATGTGTCGTAGTTAATGTGTGTTTGCGTGTGTCCGAGCAGAAAGAAGGAAAATAATGAGTCAAAGCCGCTTAAAAGACTGGATGAGATGTTACGCGTAATAGTGCGTTTGGAATAAAGTTACGATGCAGAACAGAATGTGATGGCACTTTAAGAGCATTGCTTTATTTGTTAAATAGATCTGTATAGAGAATGTTATCATATTTTAATTTTAAATCGTTTATGTTACAATTTTTGCATTGATGCTTAATACTATGCGCAAAACAATGCCTACGAAGTCCTTTAAAGTCGCGTTACGCGTGATGGCAGATGAGAACGCAAATGTACACAGCAGTTAGAAAGATCTGTATTCATCGTTTGCCGAAGGTGTGGAGCTTAGTGTTAGTTTGGCTGGAGATCTCCAGCTGTGTTGTTTGAACTAAAGAGTCGCATCGTTCGCCCGTGTGTGCGCGTACCGATGCGCGCTCCGTCAGATGGTCGTGCTGTTAACCAGCTCACAGAAGGAGACGCAGCCAAAAGGTGCATGTATGAGGCTTACGAGGCTTATCTTCTTACAGCCGCACTTAAAATCCAGCCCTCTGTTGGAGCTCTGAGCTGAGGGCTTGGGCTGTCAACCAGACGAAGAGAGAGATTCAGGCGCAGTAGATGAATGCTAATGTTTGGGTAGATTCTGGAGATGAAGTTATTGCAACGCAGACTATGTGTGTGGTGTGTAGTCAAGTGCTTTGCAACATTTGTATCACTTGATCTTTCTTTCTATTTGACAGCTGTTTAATATCACTTTGTTAAGGAGAGCTCAGTCTTATTGGTACACCCTCACAAACACGCACAGAACATAATGTTGCTTTTATTACTTGGTGTGAAAGGGTAGGTGGGGTTCGATACAGAGTCTGCACTGTTAGACCGAAAATGGGTTAAATGGAAGATTTCTGAAGGAACGATAGAGAATGAGATAAAGAAACCTTTTAAGTCTGCTGCGAGTGAAGGAGATTCAGTTTCTCAGCTACTTCTCCTGAATTGATTCAATTTGGGACGCTTTGGCGAGGAGATGTTTGTAGGATTTAAGAAGGATTTTATTTTCTCCAGAGAGCAGCAGCATTCTGGTCTATAAATCATCCTCCACCAATTGACATACAGGCCTAGTTATGCATATGGCAATAATGTGAACATTTCCAAGAGAAACGTCTAGTGATTGTTCTGGTGCTGCGTCTTCATTTGTCAGAGCATGAGTGAGCTCTTCCGTGTGTGAACCATTTTGTAGATTTTGTTGTGATGATGAATACATTCATGAGCGTCATAGAAAGGAAGTACCTTCATTCTGGCATGAAGTACATGCGCACTCACACACACACACACACACACACACACACACACACACACACACACACATTATATGCTTTAGTGGTACTTTCCATAGACATAATGACTTTCATACTGTACAGTCTGTATATTTTATCTCCTACACCTGAACCTTTTTGCATTTTTACGTTTTCAGAAAAAACATGATTTAGTATGTTTAAAACTCAATTACTGTCATGAGGATTGATGGCTGATGTGTGCTTAAAGAATAGAATAGGTGTTATATTATAGTAATATTACTATAGAATATTACATATTACATTGCATTAATTTTATTTATAATGTTGATATATTATGTCACTCATGGTATTACTACAATTGAATATTTAAAAGCATTGCAAAGATCGTTTTTGCCAACTAGAAGCACAAAATAATGAAATGAGTGACATAAACTGATAATTTAATTGACCTTATGAACAGCTACTTTGAAGTCTACTGATGTCAGAAACTGTGCACACTGAGGTCCAAATGAATACCTTCTAAGGGTCTTCCCAAAAGAACTAAATGGACTAAATGGAGGCAATGTAATGAATCAATCTTTGAACCTTCACCTTGTTAACCTCTCAAAGGCTGTTTATACCAAATAGAGCAAAAACCAATCGTCAATATGTAAATCCCACCCTTGAGACATCTTAACCTTTGGACCTATGTGCTAGTATTAGTTCTTTAATTCCCACTATTTATAGAATAAGAAATACACTGCTATCTAGCCCAGACAATTGCAAGCAGAGGCTGGTCTGACAGCTCATGACTTTCTGTAGCCCTTTAATTAAGCAAATACTCTTATGCTAAAAGCTCACTGTGTCACACTTTACAGAAAGTCATTAATACCATAAATTAAACCAGCATTGGAGGCTGATTTGGTCATGCCTGCAGGAGGCTAATGTCTACACTTTTCTGTTTGTTGTGTTAGCATGTCTGCGCAAGACAAATACTGCGTGGCTTATTGCTAAGTGTTGAGGCAGTGATTTCAAACAGCACTTTGAGGAGAAGGAAACATCGTTAGCGAGACAAAAAAGCTTCCAATGAAGTGATTACCCTGCTGTGTGAGATTGTTAAGGATGCTTATGGTTTGTCAGAAAAGTAGCGATTTGTCTCAGTAAAACAGAACAGAAAATGAAAGATGAGTGTGGATCACAGAGAACCATGATGGCACATGAAGTCTTTGTTCCTTCCTTTTTAACATTATTTAATTTCCTTTCTCTCTGTGAATGCGTCCATTTACTTCCTTACTGTTTCCTGTTTTGGCATTTCTTCCCTTTGCTTTATTCTCCTTTTTCTTCCCGTCTCGTTCTTCTTTTTCTGTCTCTGTTGTTAATGGCATGATAACATCTGATAACAGTCTGATCACAGTTGCCTGTTTATAAAGTACCGCTGGTATCAGACAGCAGGAAGACACACAGCTGCACTATAGCTTGCGTATAGGCTTCTAAAGATCTACAGTGACTCCTGTTTCCAAGAGTCACTGATGTTACAACCGGTATCATATCGGTATAAAAGCCTATAAAAACATATTCATAAAACTGATTTGTTTACTGCGCTAAAGGTTATGTCACCTCATTTATTTCTCTATCCCTCTATCACATTATTACTTCTCTCTCTCTGAGGAATTTTTGAAACTTCATAACATTTATGCGTCTTTATCTGATCTCTACCTTGTTTCCCGTGAGATTCCATCTTCTACCTTCTCACTGTGAGAGAAGTTACGAATGAGACAGAACACAGTGAAGCAGAACATGGCACACTTTAAAACACAATGTAAGGGTACGTGTGCAGGTCAATACTGTCCCTCTCAAACATAAAAAGGTGGAAATTCACTAAGAATTGTGCCCTTGTTGTCTGCAGTGTTTTAGCACTCAGTCCACTAAAGGAATTATGCAAATTGTGCACAGCAATTTTGGCAAACACATGCTGTCCACAATTTGCACGGTAGCATTTCCCATCTTGCAGGCCTGTTTTGAGGGCTAGGTTGCGAGGCATGCAGCAGACTACAGCGATCTGACGTACTTAACTCAGATTGTACAGCATTGCTCCACTGTGATCCAGGCATCTAAATCGGCTCTGCTAAATACCAAATCTATGCCTGTTTTATGCACTTGTCCATTGTTTTGCTAGAAACACACTAAAACATTTTTCTAAAATACAATTCCGCTAAAGCAGTGCACTTTTGATCGTGCCAGACACAAAATTTCATGAATGAAGAGCAATCTTTACTAAACCTGAAAAGACTGGCTTTGAATTAACCCTAAATCCTCATGGCTCAGTGCTATTTCAGCACATTTAGCGCCTGTTTCAATTGGATTGCGGGTGGTTTGTGAACCAGACGCAGGTAATTGGGAAAAAATATTGCTCACTAAATTGCGCCAGTATTTAGAGAATCCCCTTTCCAAATCTGATAAATTGTGTCATGCTTCTTCTGTTGCAAATTCGTGTCAGAGTTCCTCTGATTAAGGATCACAGGAAAAACCATCCATGATAAACATTCCATTACCAGTTCTCAATAAGACCATCTACACACACACACACACATATGCGTGTCCCCCACACTCAAGGGATGCGAAAGCCACTTCACACATTGTGCAGTAAATTAGACTGCAGGGGAAATGTGCATTCACACTAATTGCTTTGTAGTAATACACTCATCCGTGCACATGCAACCACATGCACACACACAGTTTGCCAAATAGATAACAATTGACTGTAGACGGGTAACATGCAAAAGAGCAGCAGGGAAACAAGAGATTCATAAATCAAACCCACAAAAGGTTGTATGTGAAGGTGTGGAGCAGAAAGTGTAAAAATACAAACACACAGGGAAAATGAATCAGTGAATGAGCTGTTTTGGGAAATGCAGTGTGGGAGAGAAACTATAGTTCTGTGAGCGCAGATGTAAAGAAGAGATGTGTCAGAAACAGTTGTGATAACAAATGTTTGACACCCCAGCACTGTTTATTATTTAAACCAAAGTCATCCTTATGCTTTATACTGTAAACCTTAACACAGTCTATCACATTGACAGGCTTCTTCATTATCCAGTAAATAAATATTTAATGTCCACTATAATAATATCCATACTTTGTAAATACTGCACTATGTTACAAAGGTTTTCCTGTAGAATATGATAACAAATTTAGTTCAGTAAACAACATTCCTTTCCAGTATTAAATCAAACACAAACCTTGAATACATTGTAGATTGCTCTGAATTAAATTACAGTACATAAGTGTTAGATTACTACTGGAATCAGAACTACTTTGTTACAGTAACTTTTGCAATGTGATCAACCTGTTTCAGATATGGAGAAAGAGTATCATTGATTATGATATTGATATATGATTATGATATCAGCCATTATGATATTGTTCTATTCATTATTGTGGCATTAGTTTACAAAAAGCAAAAATAAGGGACATATAGTCAAACTAAACCTCAGTGACTGTTACATACCAGAAGCGAGGCAGGTAATTATTGGAAGGAATTGACATGAAAGGGGATTTGTGATGTCAGTTATTGTGATAAATATTTGTGATAAATCATGCACAATAAGCCCACGACTGAAATCATGTAAATTATAAAAGGGAGTGTTAAGCGTACTGCTTTAACTGGCAAGGATAACTGTGATTGGCTGTTTTGGCTGGGTGTGTGTGTGTGTTCTAACTCAGACACACATACCTAAGAATTGATGGCTGTGTGCAGACATCATAAAGCTCATAAGATCAGTTTCATAACCCAGAACAGCGCTGACAAACATCGATCAAGCGTTACGGTTTGTCAGCATGTAACATTAGGGGTTATCAGATGGTCATAATCAATAGTATTGTTCCTGTTTGTGGCTCTGACTTCACAGTCTGAACCTGCATGACTCATTAGGTTTCCAAAGGGTCTATGCTTGACCAATGAAACGGCAACAAGCTATTTATACCTTATGCCTGAAAGAAGCAGGAAATCAGGGAGAATTCTTCACAGAAAGGCCTCACCTGAGGGGACTTGAGAGCTTTTTGTGCTGAAAATCCAGCTGCACTGTTTCTGTTTCCATTGGCACCGATGAGCCACGGGGCTCCCAGGGGCCACTGGTTGACCAGTGAGTGCCTGACAGAACAACAGACACACAGGACATCCTAGGAAACATCTCTGTGTTTTTGTTCCTCCCTCAATGTATATGGAACAGGACACAACCTGCCATGTGTCACATGAATGTTTCCTGTCATTGTGCTTCCTGTGACCTAGTTTCCCTGCCTTGTATTGATTAGTTATTCCGTTCACTTGTTGCCCCATTAATTCTCTCATCAGTTCCTTATTTGGTTTGATACCTATATCCCCTTGTTCATTTGTCCTGTCTTATATCAGTGGTTTTACATTATTAAGGTGTGTTCCCTCAGTTTTATACCAGATTTTATCTTGAGTTTTATGTATTAAAGACTATTTTTGTTGATTCTTCGTCTTTGTAAGCTTTATACTACAACCACAGAGAGATAGATTTAGATATAGTCTTAAATTGGTTTACAAAATTGTACTTTACTCAAGACTTTGTTTCTATTTGTTTGTACAGAGACCTTGTTTAATTTATTTTTAATTTCTGTGAGGGTTCTCGGTTTTTACACTTCCGTAAAAAACAACATTTCTTAACATTTCTTTCTCAATGAAAGTAAACATTGCTTCAGGTTTTCCAAGTAATTATTATGTGAATGTATGTACATGTAGTGGGCACAACTGAGATGCTCAGATGATGCTACTCTGTTTCCTAGCAACCAGAATGCGTTGTTGAAGACCTTACAACCCAACAGGTTGAGAGGGAGTGGTACATTCCAGTATTCCAGCGCTTATTCATACTATAGGTCTATGAAATAAAAATATTAGGAATTTGAGTGATTATATTTTTATTGTTAATAAATAATTGTATTATAATGTATAATGTATAATACAAGAAATATTAATATTCTTTTCATTTTTATATACATCTAAAAGTAATTATTATTATTCATAGACATATATACTATTAATAGAAATACATACTATGAATTCTATTTATATTCATAGACATTCTCAATTATTAACTGTAAACAGTTTATAGGCTCATAAGCAATACTTCTAAATCCTTTTAACATTAAAACACTGAATCCCAAACAGTCTGATACAGCAACCAACCCACTTTAAATTTAGGATGAAAAAAACATAAACAGACTGATTGTATGACATGGAGCGATAAAAACAGCAGGATTTTAATCTCAGCTGTTGTATGGTGCCCACAGATCCTTCTGTTTTGTTTTCAAGGATCTTTTTATCTGTTCCTAAAAAACAGCTTTCACTGATTCTGAGTCAGAATTTATATATGTTTTTATCATTCAGCTCTTTAACTGAGAGTTCACACTACTACCGATTATATCAGAACAAGAGTTGAAGCAATAGATCATGTTTTGTATAGTATGTGATATCTCTCTTTTTGTCTTTTGCTGTCACTTGCACTGCCCACATTCCTGTTTTTGAACATTTTTGAGTTTTTGTGCAATTTTAAAGGATGAGACACTATTTGTAGCTGTCACAGAGTGGAATACCTACCCAATGCATAAATGCACATCAGAAACTACAGCAACTGTTGCAACCGGCAGCATTCTTATTATACAGTTCATCAAACTGTATATTGTTTTTTACTGTTAAACAGTTTGCCACATTACTATGGAACGTATGGCTACGATTGTACAAGGATTTTAAATGTGACTTGTCAATTTTAAATTCAGAGCTGTAATTATGCATATTATAAAAAGCATAATGAAAAATACATTTAAATGCATTATACATGTATACACAGACTTTAAGTGTTATGAAAACGACCATTAATATATTCATGAACCATTATCTCATTAAACTGTAAACTGAATTATACCCATACCGCAGCACTTTTGTGTTTAAAGCATGGATGCCATGCAGACATCTCCACCGCTGTAAAATTAAACATTTTGTCACCTTGTAATTAAATTCTAGAACCTGTTACATAAAATGCCAATGATGTAATCCAAACTTAAAAGTGATGCCCTTTTTTAAACGATCATGTTTGTAAGCGCAAATGGATTTGAATTTAGTGAAGTCACGCCATGGATCAATCAGGGCTGTCACCTCTGAACACCTGAGGACTTTCAATGCTCCTGCCCATTCCCACCTTGAACAC
Source organism: Yasuhikotakia modesta (assembly GCA_036877545.1). NCBI lineage: Eukaryota > Metazoa > Chordata > Actinopteri > Cypriniformes > Botiidae > Yasuhikotakia > Yasuhikotakia modesta. Next base: position 20,720 of record JBAJNP010003135.1, on the reverse strand, counting down.
GACTGTACACTTTCACTCCATGTTAAGAACCCTCGTGCAGGGCTAGAATTGCACAGCAAAGAGCTTTTTTGTTGCTTCATGATATCAGTGAAACCATAACTCAACGTGTGCTGCAATGCAGCAAGGGAATAAGACAGAGAAAGAGAGCGAGAGAGAGAGATGAAGAGAGTTTTAAAGGTAAATAGACTGTCAGAGTGAAAATGGCTCTCTGCAGAGAGCAGCAGATGGATACTGTCTCTGAGGCTGTGTCCTGGTTCTGTGATGAGAAAAACAGGAGAATTCCTGTTCTCTTCCCCTCCTTCCTTCCTTCCTTCTCTTTTCTCGCGTTTCTCTCCTTCACCGTCTCTTCATCACACGCATGCCAGCTGGGATGCAGTAGCGATTTAGGCCACTAAACTTGTGCAGAGACCTTCACTTACAATGGCTTTCAGAGCTTCTTGTTGCTCTCCAAAATGGCTGCAGACAAGCCAAGCAAAGACAACAATAGGGCCATCGCTTTGCTCAGGTTTTAAGATAAAGAAAGAATAGAAGAGTGAGACAGGGACAAATACTAGTTGCCAAAAGTGGCCAACAGAGGCCAGAGAAGATGAGGCATGGATGACTGAGAATCTAGAACTTGTTTGTGTGTGTACAGTGGAACATTTAGTGGTCAGACATTGCTCCTTTCATCATTTGGATATTTCATTTACAAGCAGCGAGGAGGGGCCATCGTTTTTTTATTAGAACAGGATAAATCTGGGTTTGTAAGATTGAAAACGGCCAACCAAGAAACAATGGATATCGATCGCCTCTGTACACCTCAAACAATCTATGGGCACCACCCTCATGATTTAAGGACAAAGCATTTAAAAATTATTTGCAAAAAAGCCATTTTGATAAAGATAAACAATAAGAACATTAATGGATACAATTGGGGTGTGACCCTTATATAAGGTAGCTGTAGACCCTGTAGGAAGTTTAAAGAGCCAATCACAAGGTTCAATATGGCAGCTGTGGAAATAAATGTTCTGCCTCACAGTTAAAGAACTAATCAGAACACAAAGGCATAATAATGCATCCAGCCTGAAGATTTAAGAAGATCTGAATAAGAGATCTGAGAAGCATTTTTTATCTCACCAATGTTAGCAGTTTTCTTTCTGAAATAAAAGTATGTGACTAGAATATCATGACCAATAGTTTTGACAAATAGATACTCGCTTAAATACATACCGAAAAGTCACTTTTAAGGTGACTACTGATCCAGTCAGCGTTTCTGTGCTAGCTCAGAAAGATGGAAAAGTCAAACGCTGCTAGATGACATCATGAAAATCTTATGCTAGATCTTTTCTCACATTCAGCTGTATCGGGGAATAAAAACTGTAGTTTCTTGCAGGTACTGTGCAATTTATCTAAACCTGCAACAGAGTAAACACAATCTCTTTGTCACTATCTCAGATTCAGCTGCCAGAAAAAGTAGTGAAAATTGGCTCATGATAACATGTGAATATTCATGAAACTTTTTGGAGAGATTTGTTCATGTAATTTGGGGGTACAAGTATAATTCCAAACTGACTGTGAGGGTGAGAGTGTGAACAAACATTTTCATTAGTGAGTTTTTTCAAACTTTTATGTATATTTTATGATGTACATAAGAGAGGCTGGGAGAGTTTTGGCAGAGAAACAAACTGTGCAGATAAATGAAAAGGAAAGCAAACCTGTTGTTATAGCAACTCCCGGATATCTTGTCCTGTCCTGTTGATTTGAGTTGTTTCCGGCACTGTGTTAAATATGCATTGTAAACACGTAAGTCACCATGACAATGAAGGAAACATCATGTTTAAAGCATTCAATTTTGTGTGTGTGTGTGTGCAGTATGCATGCAAGTGAGCAAAGGCACTTATATTATGTATTGCTGTTGACTAGACTTTCAACAGCGCGTAGGATATCTTATGTCTCCGTCTTTAACAGTGAAGTAGAGCGATTACTATTCTATTTGTCTGACAATATGTTCTAGCAAAGTCTCCTGCTATCTTTGTCTCTCTCATCTGCTGTAGGTTGTTTGACCCTCGACTCCCCCTGTCTCTCCTTCTGTAGACCAATATCAGCAGAGGGTCCACACAGAGAAATCACAGCAGGTCAGGGAAATACTTGCTTCAGGCAACACAAAGCCTCATTTTATTCTATACCATCACTTTTCTCTGCTCTGATGTTATTCTGTATACTTTTTTCCTAAAGTCTGTTTTTGTGTACTTTATTAATTTATTAACAAATAAGACAGCGAAGGAGCTGTACAGGACAGCGCCACCTACTGACCAAACATGTGTGTAACATGTCAATTAATTGTTGTCATTCACCTAATGTTGTGTTTTAACCAAACAAATCTACTCATCCTTACAATGAGTACAGTGTCATTGTTGTGCCTAGACCTATAATTTCTGCTTGTGGCTATTTTTCTCATGTTTATATTTTGTGCATTTTTCTGCATTTGTTCTTATCTTATGACTGACAGATAGATCCGAACCTTATGTTCTGGTGGTCCTAGTTTGCTGCTATAAATAATACAGATTGTAGAAGAGGAACCCAATACTGGTATTGTAATCTAAACCATAATGGCATGAAATATGTAGCCTGCTGTTCTCTGATCACACAGTAAAGAAAGTCTCCAACGGTATATGAAAGTCTCACTACTGGAGACCAGCTGTCATTGATTGAACACAGCTGTGAGCCATAAGCATTAGACTGAGAGTGAAAGAGATAGAAAGTGTGTGTGTGTGTAAAAGAGAGAGAGAGAGAGAGCTGGGGGTGGTGCAAAGGGTGTTTTAATTATAATCAGGAACACAATGATTGCATCAACGTTGTGATTGAAGAATAACTCAGGAGATGGCAATGGGCGCATACACACACACACTGACACACACACACTAGAGCACTTTGAATGTAAAAGGTACCTTGTCAGGTCCAATTTGAGGTGTTAAGGCAAGTCAGTTCACTTGGCAGCCATCTTGGTACTGCACAGTGCAGCTATTTTCTTAGAAGTGTGACTTACTACTGTATCCACTTTAACAAGGAAAGTAAAAAAAACAAATAGGCTGCAATGCATCTGTCGTTATTTATTTAAATGTATTTTTCATTTAAAGGCTTTAAATGACCATTGTGTATGAAATATGCTGTATAAATTAACCTTGCCTTGCCTACGTGTGGGCTGCTCCCCCAAACCTGTTTTGCAAATCTGTTTTTGCTAAATGTAGGGGCTGTCACAGACACAAGAATATCTGCTAAAGACTTTTATTTCAGCAATATCTGACAGACAGTAGGTACATTTTGTGTGGTGGTATAAAATGATAAATCCCAAAGTCTTATGTCTTCATAAAGCACACAATAAGTGTTTACAATTGGAGCTTTAAGGGGTCTTTGGCTCTGTCTGTTCCATTATTACATTTCGAAAGATACACTGCTTCACCTGAGGGCAGTGCATGCGTATGGACTCATTGTGCTTCATGTTGCTCTGCTGTTTGCACTGCAGTTATTTGATTGAGAACGTTGACTCTGTTGCACCCCTTGTGCATGTTTATTCCTGGCAGCTGGATTCTCACTTTTCGTCTGTTACCGTGATACTGGCTCCTTCCTCTCTTGCGAAAGACTCTGTTTAAAGACTCGCTCTTTTTTGAGATGCCACGAAGAGCTCAAAGTGAGCTGTGTTATTGTCTGAGTGAGGAGCTTGCTCAAACACGGGGATTATCCAAGAATCCAGAACATATTTTTAATCCATGTACATTTTTAAGGGGATTTCAACTGTTTACCCTTTAAAGGATTTCATGTCTATGCCAGTATTATAATCAGAAGCGTCCATATGCTGTTTGAGGCATTAGTTAAGCTGTAATTGAGTCTCGCGTATGCATGGATGACGATTATTGTTGGAAGTTTGTTTTTCAAGAAACTTCTGCAAACTGTTCAGTGCATACAAATGATATTTAACAGAATCTAGAGAGCACTGCAAATTTACTGAATCTAATGTTGTGTACGAATCCATTCAATAAGAATATTTTTTGAGCAACATATTACATAAATCGCTGTAGAACGTTCATAATTTTGTGTGGTAGATTCCAAACAACAAAGAAGATGAGAAAATAAAATAAAACATTGATGTTTAGGAATTAGAACTTACATCACCTTGATGGACTCAATAGATTCAATATATTTTGCTGCATTTCTGTATAAACAAGCAAGTAACTATGTTTAATGTAATTAAAATATACTAAACATTATATACTAAACATTATGCAAGTATCACATTTCTTGCATAAAGAGAAAAACTAGTTAACTAGTTAAGAAGAACTAGTTAAAAATGATCATTTGACTGCATGCAGAATCCAGAACATTTAAATATTTTATGGACTTATTTTTTGTTTATAATTCAGAATATTTTATATCATTTTTGACCTTTTAGAAATTGAAAAAGAATTTTCTATCACAGCACAGAACAAGATTAGCATTTGCATTTCTGTAGAGATTAGCACTCACAGTCTCACACCTCTGTGACCTTATTTCTCCAAATTCACAATGAAATAGTGTGCAGTAGATACTGTTTATCTTCTGTTTATCACCAAAGCTTAACTGGAGTGTCTTATGCTTGCCTGGTTTAGCACCTTCTTAGATCACCATGATCATATTTTGCCTGTTAAAAAAATTGCAATTTAGGTTATCCAAGCGCAACTCATCCCTCCACGTACCGTAATCAGGCAGGACAGATCATCAGTTTACATTAGATATGCTCTTAAAGCTACATATTAACTCTTCTACAAGCTGCTAATTTAAGATGAGTAACTATCATTGACTGTAAAAGATGTTCAGCTTGAGTTCCAATCCCTGCAAATGATTAAATACAAAAGTACATACAAGCCTTGTTAGACAGTAAAATATTGATTATGACTTGCAGCTAATTAGTTACGGACTTACTGTGCCAGACATCTGCTGCTTGTGGGTGTGTTTTAGAAAATTATATGTTTACTCATTTGCAAGAATAGTTTGTTCTAAAAAGACAATGCTATCACCTTTATTTCAATATGAATTATTATTTATTTATATTTCATGATACAGAATGAAATGTATGGTCTGTGTTCCTGTAGAGCATTGCATTAGCAGCACAAAGGTTCTGGGTTTAATTCTGAGCAAAAACTGTGCAACTTGACAGACTAACAATGTTCTGTTAGTCGTTTTGGATAAAAACATCTGCCAAATGCAAAAGTGTAATTCTTTAAACAAAATGGGTAGGCTTTTATAATGCCAAACAAGAACACGTATAATATAGTGCATGATGTGAAATCCTTCTTAGTAGCATAACTTGATTATGACTTGCAGCTAATTAGTTACAGACTTACTGTTATGGATATACTTGTATGTATAAATGAATGCCCACTTTTGTTGTAGTAACAAAAAGAAGTAAGCTCATATATTCAGATATAAGATGCTTAGATATTCAGATATGTTGCATGTAAACTGTCCCTTAACTTTACATAAATAGACAATGTGCAATAAAAATACCATGTGATCAAATGCAACAGGAAACTAAAATTGCTTGTACATCTCATGTTTCTACAGGAGATTCAACATGGCGACTGCTGTGTTTCTGCGTCTTTGCTGCAGCTGGGCTTGATCGCAGCTGCGTTCCACCTCGAGAGCTCTTAGGGTGCATGATGTAAATGCATTTTTGCATTTCTGCAGCATGTATGACTGAAATATGACTTTTGTTGTCAGCTTCTGGACCTCTGGTCCGGTGTTTAATTAAGTCAAGCCCCTTAAAAAATTATCAGAGGGGGAAATAAGGAGAAGACGTGGCTGGTGGTTGGAGGTGGTGGATGACCAGGAGGAGGAGGGGGTTTGGAAATTGTTTGTATCCATTGGAATATACCGTTTCTGGAATACAACTGTGTATTTGGAATATTGCAGAACATTGGGAATTTTCAGTCATTTTTGGAATCCATTTGGAATATTGGGAAACTCCTGTTTTTGCAGCCATGAAGGTGAACCCGAGTGTTTGTTTGTGTCCTGTACTTTTGTGCCTGTGTTTTTTGGAGAGGGGTTACGAGGCCAGTCATTCCAGCCAGGCCAAGGTCATCTCTAGGAATCACAATTCAACTCACTACCACAACCAGACTAAGAACGGGGAGACAGAAGTCCACCATCGACCCAAACGGGGATGGATATGGAACCAGTTCTTTGTCTTAGAGGAACACATTGGACCAGATGCACAGTATGTAGGAAAGGTAAGAGTTAAATTTTACCTGGTATTTTATATTTCATATTCTTACTGGCTGTCAGTAACTTTATGTTTGAATAACAAAGTAACTTGATTTTAACTAATGTCATGTTCAAGTTCAGTCTTAGCTACTCTTCATCTTACCTGTGTGACATATTTCTTTCGAAACAGGAAGTTGCGGTCCCGAAGTGTCAGTTATATTTTCAGTTTGTTTTCCTGAAAGAGAAAGATGGTACATTTTAAAAGTGTTAATCTTCTTAAAGTTTAAGGAACATGCTAAGACATAAATACCTTACCTTGGTTTGAACTGTTGGGTATAACAGCAGTCCAAAATAGAGTTGGGGGAATATTTAAGATCCTCAGATACAACAAATTTGTAAATCAAGCAGTAACCTTTCGCTCTTTTTGGACCATATTCCATCACTTGTCTGTGGGCATTGGGCCTGATCGATAACTTCTTTGCATGAAGTTAGCTTAGCACAGCGAAACAGCAGCTTACAACTGCAGCTTGACTTATAGGTTTGTGTTTAAGATTTGACAGCATTCATCATTTTGGCAAGACTCACGACTATTCTTTGTGTTTGCCTCACAAGCTTGTGGGTCTTGTAAAACATAAACTTGTGTCCATGCCAACTTGTAAATAAGGCCATGAATCTATTAGCATCTTGAGAAGTCAGTGTCAGAATCACCGATTGGAACGACCACATTTGGGTACATGTTCCTCAGTAATTTATATGGGTTAAAATCTCATACAATGTCATACACAGTCAACTTTATGTGGGCTTTCCTTTACTATTACTGCAAGAAATTAATTAATGACTAATATAATATAACATTGTTTAGGATGTAAATACTTAACCATATTATGTAGCCACAATAGTAATATAAATTATTGCTGAAATAGAAACTCAAACCTTAAATTATGAACACTACAGTGAAAGGTAAATGAAAAACAGTATGGCTAGCAAAGCTGTCCGTGAGCTTCCCTGTGAATCAAAACCAACATTAGCTTTCGTGAACTGATTCAATAAACTTACTTAAACATACTTACTTAGAGGCTGTGAGACTGCTAGTGGGGCGAGGCACTGCTCGAATCTTTTCATTCTCTTAGTGAATCCTTCTTCTCTGTCTCTGAAGCTAAGATGGATTCAGCAGGTCATGCTAATGCTTTACACAATGAGACCACAGGAAGCTGGTTAAGTTGTCTTCATGCACATTGCCTTCTCTTATCTTCAGAAATATGGAAATGTGTGGCAGTCCATCATTATTCAGGGTACTCAACCATGGCCTAATGCATAGAAAAAAGGAGAGATTGAAAAAGAGAGTGAGGCAGAGATAGACCTTTCACATAGCCAGTTATTGCTCAGACAGTCCTCTGCTCAGGTGGCATAGTGGAGCTCTCAGTTGTGTGTCATCAACACTCTTTTGCATGTTTGTCCCTAAATTCCTTAGGAGAATGATAAACACAAACAAACAGAATAATCTGTGCAATGTGTAAAGCTATAAAATAAATCTAAATGACTGAACTCAAATCATTTGGTCTTGGAGGCGTCAATTATGAGTTTTTTTTTGCAGAATTTTGTGCCTTGGTACATCTTGGGAGAACTTGTGACATTGTGGAGATCTCAGAAGTGAGAAATTCAATCAGAAATTCAAGAGACATTTTATTCTTAAGTGGAAATATAGTTTGTATATTTAAGCTGATTAAACATTGACATTAACAAATATTTTAAAAGTCTTGTGTAAATTAAAGTTTTTGAGTGTGGTCTGCTGTTGCAGCTGAAGCGTTACAAGAGTATTAACCACAAAGCTTCATCTGAATTGCCAAGACTTTAAAATAGAGCCTTATCAGGTATATGCTAATTACATCAAATAATAGTTACTTTTTGTTCGCCTTTGTTAGCATATCCGCACAGCTGCTTCTTAAATGCACTGATTGGTTAGTTCACTACACTAGGATTAAGATGTCCTCCCAAGACCTCTGCCCACCACAAAGCGTCGTACTTCAATAATTTAACCGACTTCAACTGACTTTATAGCGTCCACAAACTATGCTAATCCACAATGATAAAATGCCATTAACAGCAAGCTGTTATTAGGGATTTAATTTGACATGCACATGCAAAAGGCAAGGTCCCAAGATCGTTAGTGCAGCAAACTCCCTCATATTTAATTACTGCAGCCTCATCACAGGGGCTGGTGAAATATGGCCATGACGCGAAATGACCCTTAATTAGATCGGCAAAGACTCCAGACAATTAATCCTTCAGCCCCACCATTTATGTGTGTTTATTTTGAGTCTTTGCTTAATTAAAACTTTTAGACGCTCACAACAGCACAGGAAGTTTCCCGTGAGGAACGACAGACTATTTCAGATGACAGACCCTCCATTCTAGCTGATTTTTATTTTTACTAGTAAGGTTTTACCTGACTAGTATTCCCATGTTTAAATATAGATAAAAGGGTTTGTGCTCCTTTAACTCAACTGCAGGTATGACACTAGCAACATCAAAGTCAAGTTTGATTCTCAGGAAATGCATGTGTGCATAAAACAAAGCATATAATGCGAGCCGCCTGCCAAACGCATAAATGTAAAGAGAATGTAGAGATGCCTTTTCATCAGTTTCTGGTCTTAGACTCTTAGATTACGATGTGGTAACTCACCTCACCTGCTTGTCATAGATGTTTGATGTTGGTACAAAAACAAATTTTCAGTGGTTGATACCAGCAAAATGTCTGATGGTACAACAAAGACTAATCGGGTATTTAGCGCAATACTTTCTATTTTACAAGGTCTTTGACTGAGCTAGTAAATCTTGGAAGCAGTCATTGGTTCCTTATGTGTCCTCATCCTTGGTGTTGGGAAAAATGTAATTCCTCATGCTCCGCATGACCTGACACATGTGTAACATGTATGATATATTGTGTTTTCGCAGCTGAGAGAACATTCAAGGTAGTTTGGTGTTATATATTATAAGACCTTAAATTTCTTCTGGTTCCTGTTAGGCAGCATCTCTTTTTGCAAATGGGACCTTGAAGACTTGAAATATTAGACAATTGAGTTTTAACAGTAATACCAGTGATCTTTGTTTCTGATGTCTGACAGACTCTGGCAAGCCTTTATTTAATAGTTAATTTGATGGTCTGCTTTTTAGCAACAGTGTATCAGTCTGAAATAAAAGGTAGCCAAAGACAGGCATCTTTTTTGTGTATAAGGGCACATCCTGATAAGAATTTGTTTCAACCAGACTTCAAAGGCATCCACATGATGTCCAGAACACATTGAAGCAAGCTTTAGACATACTACAATACATCCTACAGTGTTTATTTGGCTTAGCATGTTTACCAAGTATGGGCCAAGAATCTGTGTCATTGATATAATATGTTCCTTTCCTTATTCTGTAAAGCATATTCCAAGTTGAAGTTCCAAGTTGAAAATGTACTGCATAATCTCCTCTATTAATGCATAATATTACCCATAACACTTTAATTAAAGAAGAGTTCACAACAATTATGCAGTCAGGTAGCTTATGACAGAGGAAATATTTATATATCGACTGATGCCCGATTTAACGTCTTTAGCATACTGTACTTCAATATTATGTTTCCTAAAAAAATATATAAAACTATAAAGCCTAAAATATGTCTGTTCCGCTCTGTCAATGTTACAGGTCCTGACACTCACTGATTCAAAAGGTGTTTGAATGTTTTATTCATTTAGTTATAAATGGATGGTCCTCTGACAGATTCAGGGAAGCGTCTCCCATTTGAATAGGATAGGATAGAGAAACAGAGGCAGCAAACTGGTTCAGTCTAAATTCCAATCTACCTTTGTGCCATTTTAGCTAAGATGAGAAGAATTTTCATTAAAGTCTGAAGGGTAATTTGAAATAACATAAAATCCAGCGCTACAATTTTTCCTCTTCAGAACACGTTTACCTCACTCAATAATATTTTACTGCACTATATCAGTGGCTCTGTCTTTCCATAAGCAATCCATTTTGGGAAGCAGTTTAAACTTCTTGGTTGTTTTATTTATTAGTACAACAAAACTTACTTTTCTTGCAGTACAGAAAAACAAGCGCTTACATAGGGAAAAAACTAAATCAGTTACAACATATCCATTGCAGAAGTGGTGTTCCTTTTTAATTCTTTATCATGAAAGCACTGACAGTCTTTCATCTGAACATCAAAGATGTTGGCTGTTCTCATTGGGTTATTGCAGGAAAGGCAAATCGCAAATAAAACCTCTCTAATGCTTCTATTGTTTCTCTAACACAGTGATGAGATCACAGAGTGCAAACTGAGACTTTTGCTTACGTGTCCTTGTTCTCACATCCTTCTCAGGGTTCCAGAGTAATCTCACATCTAGAGTTTGGAATCTCAAAAGTGTCACACAGATTTTTAAACTTAAAGTCAATCATTTCAATATGAACTTAAACATTTCTCAGCATATTTCTCCAAAGCAAACTGATCTGAGCTTTGCTATCCACATATGCTAAACCAACTGTACATGTGTCTGGTCTCATTGTACATTATTCATCATTGCACATAATGAATTAAACACATCTCCCAACCTCTTAACAACTTTTCTTTTCGTTTGATGTCACAAATGCCTCTTTTTCAAAAAATCTATTTTGGCCTATTTTTATTTCAGGAAAAACATCTTAAATGAAATATAACCAAGAACCCAATTAGGTCTCCCAAGCTGTAAAAAGCAACCTCCGAGCAATAAAGTTTCGGCTATGTCCACACTAAATCATTGGTTGTTGCAGTGTTGACCAATTGAAACTGATTAGAAAAGTGTTTTCCAGGAAAAAAATAAACAGTTATTGAACTACGAACAAAAGAACTATAGTTGCACACAAACACAGACACACACACACTGATTAAAAGCTCTTCAGGGGGATAAAGGATAAGTTTAATCAGAGACAAGTCCACCTTACTAATTGTGAGTATAAAGTATGTTGGTGATTGATGAGTTTATTTTAATCTTTGACCTTATTCTCTTTCCTCCATCGCCCTCATACTTTCTCTCATGCTTAATTTTGTCTATCCTTCTTTCCCTCCCACATCTCAAAGACTTCCTGTTCTGTCATTGTGTTTTTTTCTGCACACACTCCATTTATCCAAACACTTAATGAGGTCTGTTTTAAAGGGACACTGCACCCAAAAACAAAAGTGAAATATGGTTAGCACATGCAGGACAACAAACACTGCATCTATTTAACATTCACTGACCAAGCTTTCAGTAAATAGTACTATAGCAAATAGAATGCACATCATTTATCGTTTAATATGCATTGTTTACAGTTGATGCTATGATTTACTGTAACAGTATCTGCTGAGTAACTGCAGAGCAATGTCATTAAATTGTGGACAACTCAGTGAGCTGAAGAGATCTGCCTCTCACTGTTAGAAAAAAACTATAGTTAATTTGATGAGCTACCAAGTTTACAAGGTTAGTCTGAACATTATTCAGAGGCAGCAGTCACTGCTAATGAATCTTGCTGCTGAACAAGTGTGGGTTTCATTTTTGGGGGGATGTTCTGAGGACAAAAAATAACCTGTGAGGTAAAGCTAATGAATAATGAACAGAACCAAGCAGCAATCAGTTAATATATGTCAGTGGTAAACATGACGTCAGATCTGTGCTTAAAACCCACAAAACAACAAATCACCAATGGGGTGAGATTTATGTACTCAGAAAACAAGTTTAAAATTGATCTCATCTAGAGATGTTTGGTTATTTAAACTGGAAAACAAGATAAAGGTGATAAAGTGTGTTTTATTTGTTGTTTAACAACTAACCCCACCTCACTCCTAGTGAAGGTTACATTTTTTCCACAGGAGACAATGTTTGCAATGTCATGCTTGCCTTTTACTGGCTCATTTTTTTATTGGTTTGGAGGGCTTGGTATCTTTGTGTTTGACTTAGTGTTACAGATTGGATTTAGTTATATATATATGTGGCACTTAAAGATAAGTTAATACAAGTTAATACAATGCACTGTTATCGGTCCAAAAATGATTGCCCACCCTCTGTTTTCACTGGTTGGTCTCAGCTCCATTGACCCAATGCCACTTTTATTTCCTGCCATTAGTGAGGGCTTGACTGAATGTCTCTAACTCAGTGTAGAGACAGAGTGTGATATATTAGCCCGTGCCCAGCTAAGTCACTGGCCAAATTAGAAACCTGACTGCAGGTTAAGTGAAATTTATGTTCCCTTGTGGAGGGAGGACTAAATTTGGAACCAGCAGAGACGGACAGTAATAGGTGTTGGGCTCTGAGGTCCTGATCATACAGCATTTAGGATTTTACCATGAAAACTAATTAGTCATATGGTATATTTGTAACCCCAACAGTGACAGTTATCATTATGACATTATTGTTACAATAACAACTGAAAATACATCCTGTGAATTCCCTACAGCTTGTAAATATGATTTGTTATGTAATCTCTTAAATTAAATAAAAATATTAACTCTCAAATAAACTCAAAGCATACTTTTGATGATAGATAGATAAATAAATAGTTACATAAATAAATAATAAATCTTAAAAAATACATTTTTTAAAACTTCACAGGACAATCATTGGACCATAATCAACAAATATTATTATTTATGTGCTTGACAACTTTAATTGACAAGAAATTTGTAACAGGTACTTGCAATAAGTTATGTGAGACACGCACATTATTTGGGGGGTATCCTATTTGATATAAAGGCACACAGAAGCCCTGTTTACTGTTTTATGTCATTGTAAAAAGTTTAGGAAACACATGCGCTAGTTCCTGCAGTTTCCATAGGGGTCTGCAGAAAGTTGTTGCCGCATTGACATAAATTAGCATTCTTTGTTGCAGAGTAAACTCTGTTACAGTGTGCAGCAACATTATGTTTGATTTACGGAGCAGATTGCAACTCTTAATTATTTTATGGTAGAAATTACCCAACACACACTGAGGCCCATCGCAAGGGCCCATGTGTGCAGCTCTGAACTTTAAATCTTCTTACTGCATTAATAAGGCTTTTCTCACACCTTTTGTACTAAAAAGCTTTGTTGTAATCAATGGGCCTGCAGTTGGGCATTCATTTAAACTGTACATTTCTTAAAATCTGATTTAAGAAATCTGTTTTAAGTCTTCCATCTGTGTGGAATTGCAATTGGAAGAAGGAAGTGTTGGCTGCAACTGAATGTCTGATGTTTTGTTTACAGTCGTCCAATAAAAAGTGTCATAAACCCCCAGTGCCTTCTGATTGGAGAGTCTAAGCACTGACCCTTCAGCTAATTACCCTGTGTTGCCTAAGCACACTGTTTACTGACAGAAAGGGACGGTTCATTCTAACTGGTGACCTGTCTGTGCAATCAGCCCCCGCTTTCCTTAATTACAGATTAATTTGAGCATCGCTGTGTGTATTACCACCAGCCACAGTCTGCACATTTTTTGGCCTCAAGCAGTTGAATAACACAGGGAATAATTTTCACTTCTTTCTGTTAGCGTGATTGAAGTGCCTGATGTCTTGTGCCATTTCCACCGCCCTGGTTGCGAAGACTATTGTGGCTTTGTAATACATTTTCATAAGCTTGTAACTTCATAATCAGTGCCTGAGACCCATTTTGTGTGCTCTGATTTATTTAGAGTATTTGATTCGTGAACAGTCAATATAGTCTTTCAGTTTTTCTTTCGACACAGTTCCAGTGTAGTGCAATGATGAATGGTCATGGGCAGGGCTGTGTAGAATTGAGAATGTTTTGTAATTTTAATTCAGTTCCTAATTTTAAATTGGGGGTTACAGAATGTTGAAAATGGAAGAAAGAAATGGAATTCAGATGTTGTAAGAGGACTATTTTTTAGCATAAATTGCCAATCATATATACAGTAAGGGGTATTTCCAGGTACATAGCAGAAAGTGGGTGTTCGATACAAGATAAAGGCCTGACAGAGTCTGTTAAAGGTCATGACAAGGGAATTTAAATTTGGTACAATTGTCATTAAAAATAAATGCAACACGGCAAATGTGATGTGTTCCTGTAGCTCAATTGGTAGAGCAATTGTGTTTGAAATGCAAAGGTTGTGGGTTTAAATTCCAGAGGAACACGCACACTAATAATTTGTACACTTTAAAAGTGCTGTACTGCAAGTCACTTTTGATAAAACCTTATCTCAATGCATAAATGTGATGTCACCTGGTTGATGTATTTTTAGATGACCTGTCGCAGAGCATCATAACAACACCTACTCTAACATCACATTGTTGGCTCCGCCCATGGTTGTTCAGTTGCAGAGAAGCAGAAACAGTCCTTGCCTGACAGAACATCATCACAGCAACACATCAGCAACAGGCTGAAGAGAATATTTTGTAGGAACAAGCAGATTTGAAGGCATTGTTACACTCGGGATAAGTTTGTGATAGCAGTGAGATGCCAGTCAAATGTTGTGCTGTTTCTGGCTATGCTGTTCATTGGCTAAAAAGCAAGCAAATCATTCACATTGACAATTACATTTAATGTTCTTAAAGGGGAACGAAACAGGTAAAAAACTGTATAAATTATTTGAGCTCAAAAAAGCAACTGTATTTGGCTATTAACTAACCCAACAGTGTACAATATCCTAGGTGACATTGGAAAGAATTGCATAGTATGAAAAGTCATAGGCCTAAACTTTGTTCAGAATAGCACGTACTGCTGAGTTATAACCAGTTAGACCAGTAATGTGTAATCAGGATATATTTTTATATAACATTTACTTTAAATGTTCTGTGATCCCAGAAATATTCAAATGTTTCTATTTGCTTTAATTCTGTGTTTAAATCTTTAAACTGAGCTTGAGTGGATCAGAATTCAACATTTATTGGATAGTGACGGTAAAATGCTCAGGAGAACTAGGCTTTCAGAGCTTTGAGTGTTTTGTCAATGTTGTGCCTTATCACAAAACCAATGAGCCCTGAGACACCGTCCAATGAGCAGACAGCGTTTTGTGTGCCCAGCTGAGACACGTCAGTATCCCATGGGCTCTCATTGTGCCATATTTTCTCTCATTGTTGTCATGTTTTGCTTGGAGGATGACAGTATTTTCATTTAATTCTCTTGTAATTGTTTTGCTGTCCATCAAGCAGCACGTGTTCTTTATCAGCCAGGGAATCCTCCACACCCCCATGTGCCAGGTGCCAGTTTGTTTGCAGGTTTGACCATTTGTGTAGGTTATATATTATAATAATTTTTGTACCATATTTAAATAACAGCATTTTGCTTGCCAAAACTTAATGTCATTAAAAATGTTATATATTCTTTAAAGTTAAAAGTTATATTAAACTTATATATTCTGATTTTGGAATGAAGTGTGACATGGGCATGTTTTTGTGAAGTTCACCTAGATAATGACCTAGTCATTGTACAGATATATATTAGTACAGATACATTTATGTACAGATACAAAAACAGCTGCCATTGGCTAAAAGCCAAGTAATCCCCTTTTATCAATTAAATAAAAATCTCTCTATCTCTCTCTCGCTTTCTCTGTCTATCTGTGTATTGCAAAAGGCCATCAAACTCAGCAACTGAAGCCATAGACTTCCAATTTTATTGTTTGTCAAATACAAATATAATATTTAACTTCCAAACTTTCTGTTCCATAAAGGTGAAGAACATTTCTCAATGGTAAAATGTTTTATCCTGTCCCAGATGAATGTGCATAGAGTATTTTGTGTGCAGAGAGACATTTGTTTGCTTGACTTTCTGCATAGAATAAACACTTGACTCCTTGGCATTTTAACAATGGTTTGCCGGAGCTGTTAGAATGGATGTAAACTTCTTCCTCAACCAATGGTGTGAGTTTAATGCTGGTCATTTGCAGAGAGGTTGGGTTATAAAATAGTTTGATAAATACGAACGTTAGCAAGCATTAGTGGTGTTTGCAAACTACAAGCAAAACTATTATTGTTGTTTATATTCAGGGTTAGACACTAACCTCTAATAACACACAGCAGATGTTGTACTGGCAAACACCACCTACATTTTTTACTCTATAAAATGTAAAAATACAGTCATTTATGCAATTCTGTTTGGTGCCAATAACAGCGCAGACATGACACACAGCGCTCCATTTTCCTGTCAGAATGGAGCTAACAAGGTAAATAAAGACTTTGTTGCTCAAGGGTTTGTAGGAACATTATGTGCTAAATGAGGCTTGATTATTGAATGAATGTACTGATTTGTATCAATAATCTCATGTTTGTCTGTGTCTCTCTTTTCAGCTTCATTCTAATTCAGATAAAGGCGATGGTTCCGTCAGGTATATCCTGAGTGGTGAGGGTGCAGGAAGCATCTTCATCATCAATGAGGTAACAGGAGACATCCATGCCACCAAGAGTCTGGACCGGGAAAAGAAGTCACATTACGTTCTTCACGCCCAGGCCATCGACCGCAACACCAACAAGCCCCTGGAGCCAGAATCAGAGTTCATTATCAAAGTTCAGGATATTAACGACAACGCCCCCAAATTTCCAGACGGACCCTTTGTAACATCTGTGCCTGAGATGTCAGAAGTTGGTAAGATCTTTTGTTGTTTTTCTTTGTAATCTGTTAATAGTGTTTCTCAATTAGACACAATTAAATGTAGAACAAAAAAGGCTGAAAATCATATATATA
>JBAJNP010003134.1:22683-41888 GCA_036877545.1 Yasuhikotakia modesta | reverse complement strand
AGTGTTGGCTTTTCTCCAAACATGGCAGCTTTGATTATGCCCAAATAAATGTATTTTGGACTCATCTGTCCAAAGAATGGACTTCCAAAAGGCCTCTGGTTTGTCCAAATGCTCTCTGGCAAGAGGAGAGGCATGCAGAATGCAGAGTCATTCCAGTGCTTCCTCCCCATAGCTGTCATTCCCGGGAGGCTGCTAGATGGGAGCAGCCCCCCCATGTACGTCGACCATCAGCGTCGACTATTTTTTCCCTGAGTGCTGAGGCCAGTGATGACTACGGTGCACTAAAGCAGGAAATCCTGGCCCGAGTCGGTCTCTCACAGATCTGCGCCACCCAGCTATTCCACGACTGGGAATACAAGCCCCGGATGCCTGCGCGTGGCCAGGCTGCCGAATTCACCCGTCTCGTCCAGCATTGGTTGTTGGCCGGGGGTCCTACCGCCAGCCAAGTCGCGGAGAGCATTGTGACCGACCAGTTTCTCCGGGCCCTTCCCCATCCTCTGAGGCAGGCCGCTGGCATGCGGAACCCCTCCACCATCAGCGAGCTCGTCGAGGCTGTGGAGCTGGCGGAAACGGCCCAACAACAGGAGGCTGGGGACCGAGCGCCGCCTTTTCCCCGGAGGGTGAACCAGGAGCGACGCCCACCAGAGGGTACCCAGCGGCCAGTAGGCAGGCTGGCCACCCCCGGCATGCAGGACGAACCCATGCCAATGGAACCACCGCGCCCACACAGTCGGGCCTGGCTGGCAGGCTGCGCTGTGCACCAGGAGCCACCCAGCGAAGCTCGAAGGGCAGAGGTAAAGATTAACGGCCGGCCCTTTCAGGCCCACCTCAACACCGGCAGTGCCGTTAGTCTCGTCCACCCGGCCATCCTGCCCCCACGCCCAGACTCCAAGGCCCGGCTCCCCATCATCTGCGCCCACAGAGACACCTACCAGGTCCCGGCACGCCGTGTCACCCTCTCCGCCAGTCCCGGCGCCTGGCCAGTGGAAGTCGGGATCGCCAGAGACCTGCCGGTCTTGGTGCTTCTCGGGATGGACTGGCCGGGGTTCGACCGCCTACTCGCCGTCACCAGCCAGCCTGCCAGTGCTGCCGGGGGCCTCCAGAGACACCCGCGAGGGAGGAAGTCCTGCCGTCGTTCCGTGCTGCTTGCCTCGGACAACCCTCGAAGCGGTGAGTCCCCCTCCCAAAATACTAACCTTTACTATGATGTCTTCCAACAGGTGGCAGGAGGGGGCGCCTTCGCCAAAGCACAGCACGAGGACGACCGGCTAAATAATGCGTGGGCTCAAGTGAGGGTTGTTGACGGCCAGACGATCATTCCTGGCCCCCACCCGGTCCCACATTTTGTCGTGAAAAATGGCCTGCTCTACTGTGTCGCCTAGCGGAGGGGGGAGGAAAAAACATTGCTAGTCGTACCAAGGGAGAAGGAAGATTCCTCTGCCCATCATAGAGGTACCCTTTGAGCAGATAGGGATGGACTTGGTCAACAGCGGTACTTTAATCGGGCGGCCCAACCACGGGAGTTTCAGCAGGGAGATCACGTCATGGTCCTGGTCCCCACGTCGGCCTGCAAGTTCTTGGTGTCCTGGCAAGGGCCCTACACCATCACGGAGAGGGTGGGCCCAGTTACATACATGTGTGCCAGCCCGGCAAGTTGTCTCCGCTCCCGCGAAGAGGGACGTCTCTCAGACACAAAGCGCCATTGTGCTCACTTTTTCTCTCTCCTTCCAGGGAGCACCACACGGACACCCTGCACCGGGTAAAGACTCAAGAGCACCAAAGAGCACCGCACCAGAGGACGCACACTACACGTCGCTGGTGGCTGTAAATAAAATCACCCTCTGGGGCTTTACATTGTTACATTGTTTTGAGTCGTGTGATCCTTCGCCTTGCGACAGTATGTATGTTTAATCCAGGTAATTACCTGCTAATTAATACCACAAACTCTGCAAGCCCCATTCAGTATGCAAATAAGGTGTCATGTTAAAACAAAGAAGTGTGATGTCACGCAGACGGGGTGACACACCTGTTCAGAGTGTATAAATGCTGGTATCATCTGGCAGAGTATTAATAAATCTGTCTTTAGTGTTTGTAATTATGGTTCTTCCAAGTCTATAGCGTGGAGCACCAGCAGGTTAGTAATTAACAGTAATTTCGCAAAGTCCTTTAGAAACGCAGCATGTAGGCCTGGAGGTGTGTACACAGTAACCAGCGCAAAGGAGAGGGTTGATTTTTTCTTTTTGTCTGGTACAGTAACATTAAGCGCCTTTAATTCAAACGAAGCAAACCTTTGACTGTGTAACACCTGGACAGCAGAGGGAGCCCAAGCCCCGTGACTGTCTGTTTGCTCCTTCTGCTTCCTCTGTGGTAACTTTGGACTGTTTGGACTTTGGACTTTTTATTGGTTTTGATGCCTGCTGCCTACCTCAACCCTTGCTTTGTCTAATGGATTATTGAGTATTGGATTTGCCCCTGTTGTTTCCTGTCTGCCTGCTTTGAAATATGCCTCAATGCAATAAACCAAGTATAACCCTGCATTTGGGTCCGCCTCTCATCCCTGTGTGTGAGTCGTTTGTGACACACTTGTTTTACCCTTAAAAAAATTAATATAAATATTTGCAACACTGCCACCATGGCCCACTGGACAGGGCTCATGTTTGTAACATGTGAGGTGGATTAATTTAAACCAATTTAATTTAACAAAAGATGTTCAACATGCAACAGTCCAAACACAAAATAATAGAGTTCTTGTTCTCCCTCTTAAGGGAACTGACAAATTAAATCAGCTCCAGAGTCCAGTCCACCAACAGGGGGAAAAATATATATATTTCAGCAATAGAACAGCACCATCAGACTGAAGAGAACTGGAGATCAAACAGATGAGTAGCATGCTAGGAGAAAGGAAGATAACCGGCCTGGCAGAGGGCAACCGAGAGGAAGAAGGGCAGGATAAAATGGCTTGAAAGAAGGGATGACTGGAAAAAACAAAAGCAGAGGAGATGGTGGAAACTGAGAAAAAAAACACAAAAACAAGCCTGGAGTCTATATGCTGATGTAAACAAAATAAAGAACATAATGAATAAAAAATTAAGGAATGAAAGTATGAATTTCAGCCGAAAGGACAGTCAAAAGGTAAATTGTGGTCTTCTTGTTAAGGAGTCGGGCTTGTAATCAGTAGGTTGCTGGTTCTATTCCAATACCGGCAGGTAGCAACCGAAGTGCCCTTGAGCAAGTCACCTAACCCCCGATTGCTCCCTGGGTGCTGCAACGATAGCTGCCGACTGCTGTGGGTGAGTGTGTTAACTCCTCACAAAGAATGGGTCAAATGCAGAGGTCACATTTCGGTTATGGCTAACATGTTAATGTGTTAGCATGTTAACAGTTAACGTGGAAAAGACTTCCACTTTATTAAGCATCCTTAATTGTCTGCAAGTTATGCTTCCTGAAATCAATACATAATCTTACTCCACCATTTTCCTTACAAACCACAACAATGGGCAAGGCAAATGGGGATTCGGACCCGTGTATGTTTCCAGCTGACAATAACTCTTGGAAGTGAGCTCTCACAGCATCAAGGTCCTAAGGTTGAATAGGTCTAGCCCTATGATTAAATGATATCTTATTGCTTAGTTTTATCTGATTTTTCACTTTTGTCATGTGACAACAATTAAGGTCATGCAGCGAGAAAACTTCAGCTTTGGAGCTCAGAAACTTTTTAATCCTCTCCTTCCATTCTACAGATAAAGGGGAGGCTCCGAGGTTAAAGGTGAGGTTGCCAGTGTTAAGTTTTCTTTCGTCTTGTTACCCACCTGAACCTTGATGCTGCTGGCCCATGATCCTCTTGACTGCATGGATTTCCGCTAACACAGTTGTAGCGTGCGGTCCTAAGGCCACATCAGGGTCAGGAGCCATCTGGTTTGCAACAGCTTCAGATATGACTTAGAAAATAGGGGGAAGTAACCAAGTCCCCACCAGGGGGGCAAGGGTCACAGTAAACCATGCCATTTCTAGAGATCTTATCAGCTCCTTCAGCCTGTTGCCGGTTGTAAAACTAGCAACAGGACAGAAACCTGTGTTTTCTTACGGCTCTTTTGGATCACAAAGTGGTGCTAGGGTAGACTTAGCATCTCCATAGCCCCTTTTTGGCTCATCGTAAATAGAGATCATTTAGACACACTCCCCAGCTTCAAAAGAATTCCATTAGGGAAACCTGAGATCTTTGGGTAGGGAACATTTGCAGGAGACCAAGATGTTTGACAAAGCCCTCAGTGAAGACCCCTCATATCTAAGTCATATAAATAAATAACCCCTAAATGTATATATGTTTATCTTCCATGTACCTTTTCATGTTCATGTTTCATTTTACCTTCTTTGCTTAAATCATGCAATCATAAAATAATAATCTCTTTGTGTTTGTTAAATGTGTTATTCGTTTATCTTTAGTTTGTCTGTGTAGTGTAGTCAATAAATGTTGTATCCACTTGCAATTGTTTCTGTGTTTAACTGCTCATAGACTAACGTCACTTAAACTTGCCGATCTTGTTACATGCTCTGAAGTAGCACTGTATATCAGTAAGAAGTTTATTTTCTAAAGGCCATAGGAAATAACATTTCTTTGAATTAAGGTACAATTAGGAATGTTTTGCTGGACGAATACATTAATTATGTGTCATATTAGTTCTGCTTAATCAGATAGAACATCTATACGTGTACATACTACGTAATTTGTATAACTGATTACAGTTAATTATACTTATTATTCCCTTTGAGCTAGAGCTCAAATTCCCTAGTTTCAGTGGAGGATAGTGTTTTAAATAACGCTTTCTATACTGGCTGACATGCTACACAGTTTTAGGAGGGAGTCGTATGTCAGTTTGTGTCTTATTTCTCAACAGGACTGATAACCTAGAGGGATGAAAAGGGATTGATGGTGGCCAAGGGTCACCTATCGGTTCATGTAACTTCCACAGAGTTTCCCTTCACCTTTACACACCCAAGGTTCTCGCTGGTGGCTCGTATTAACCTGGCCTCCAACACCCTAAGTACTGCCTGATATCCACAAAGACTGGACAGAAGCTTCAACACATTAGGGTTAACTCGATGTATCCTAAGTATGGTACAGCCTGACAATTAGTGCCTTCAACTTCCAGAAGATTACCCAGTGGTTTCAGGGGAGAGTCTGCCAGGTTATTTTCAAAAAAAGATTGAGGGACCATAGTCACTTGTGAACCTGTATCTAGCAGACAGTTCACTTTTTTGTCTCCAATTATAACTTCTTCCATACACTTCACTCCTACTAATCCTTTGGGCAAGCAGTTTGACGGCGATGTGTTATAACTATCCATATCAATATTCTGCTCAAAACATTCAGGGCGATAGTCTGAACATCTGGCCTTCATATGCCCTCCTACAAAGACCTTCTTTAGTTTAAAGGCTGAGTAGGACTTCCATACTGAGAATCCCAGGCACGCTGCTCTCTCCGCTTAGCCCTTATCTCAGTCACCCCGGCAGGGTTTGCTGCATTCTCACAATTAACCGCACGTCTTTAAAGTGTCCGCCTAAAGTGCATTCTCACAATTAAAGTGTCCGTCTTCTCCACAGCAAAAACAATACCAAGCTCGAGGCCTATCATTTCTCAATGAGCCTTTCCTGGGGTCATTTGTTCCTCAATATATCAAGCGGCCTCTGCTCATAGAATGCTTGGGGTGTCTGACGAGTAATTCAGCACTCTGAGCTTGCAATTCAGCCACTTGACATTGCAGTTTATGAATTTCTGTTTCCTCTACACCACTTGATTTGAAACTTTGGGCTACTGACTCCTTCACTGCTGCAACTTGAGTGCTTAGCTCCTCCACCATTCCCTTCATTAGCTCAGCCTTCTCAGAGAAAACTTCGGTAACACTTTCTATGAAGCCCATGCTCATACTGATTTATAGCCCCCTTTATAATTATTTAGTAAGTATTCCTATTCTATAAATATGTTAATAAAGACACAACAACAACTATACCACATTATAAACTATACCGTTATCGATACTATTGTCATTATTACTTATAGAGTGATAGATTTGATTTTTTAATGTGCATGCTCATAATGGGGGCAGTTGTGGTCTACTGGTTAAGGAGTCGTGCTTGTAATCAGTAGGTCGCTGGTTCGATTCCAGCACCGGCAGATAGCAACTGAAGTGCCCTTGAGCAAGGCACCTAACCCTCAATTGCTCCTGGTTGCTGAAACCCTCACATGGATGGGTTAAATGCAGAGGTCACATTTTGGTTATGGGCAACCGTAACTGACAAACACTTCACTTCATATTCTATTTATCCAAACTGTATAAATGCATTATTGATGGCTTTAAGTAAAGTGAAAGCATAGGATGCAGTTTTCCTAATTCAAATGGTAGGAAATCGTGAAGATGTGCTCAGTACCCATTTTAAATGGTTTGTTTACGCAATTAACAACCGAGCAATAATTCCTGTAACAAAATAAGGTAAAAAACACCTGAAATTCTATTAATACGAACAGTTGCTATTTACATAAAAGCAAAAAACAGCAACATTATTTTTAATTATTACATTAAACCACAATATGCAATGCTGCGTATGGCTAAGGAGATTTACACTTTAACATGTCAACATTTCTTTTAAAAAGAACATTGAGAACATCTCAGAAATGGTTGTTATTGGCGTAAGTTCTATTATGCCAATAGCAGCATAAGTTCTATTATGCCATCTATTTTCATTCTGACATTTGTTTCTTTGATATTACTGATGATTGTGGTACAGCATATTTTAATCATGGAATCACATGACTGAGTAATTAATACTTATAAATGAGTATGTAATAGATTATGAGCATGCACATTGAAAAAGCAAATGTATCACTAATAATAATAATAATCACTAATAATAATAATGACAGTATCATTAATGTAACTATAACTGTCTTCATAATATTGTATAGCTGTTGTTGTGTCTTTATAAATATATTTATAGAATAGTAATACGTACTTATAAATAATTATAAAGGGGGCTATACATCATTATGAGCATGGGCTTCATAAAACGTCCTTGTTCTTCTGATCTGATGGCTGTTTCAGAGCTGTGACTTAAGCCCAAATTTCTACTTTTTGCTTCCTTAAGAATTTTAATCACATAAGATGTGTTATTTGTTGAGTAAGGAAATGTTACAGATTGCAGCTTTATATGCATGCAGTAATTTGAAAAAAATGGGCCTTTTAAAGAGGGGCCACTGCTGTCACCATCTGCAAAACAAGCATGTCAACATATACTTTAAATTGAATGGTATTGATTATGTTCTACACCAGAGAGATCTGCAATGTTGGCTAATGATGTTGATGAGACATCAGTCTTTTAAAAATAGTGTAGAGGCATGCAGCTTCCTTCAGCAAACAGCAAGGAAAAAGACAGGAGGGAAGAGAAAAAATGTTGTCAATGGACAGTGATGGAGAGCAGGGCAAAGATGCAAGCACAGCACACTTAGGACGCTGTATATAGTTCAGAACACTACATTATAGAGAGAAACTTTAAGCAGCTGTATTGATCTTATAGCTAATCAAACAATTGGACAAGACCACAGGGCGCCAAGTTTCAAAAATGTGTGTTTGACATGTAGGCTCACACATTTCCAACATTTATTGCATTACTAGGAATTCAGTTTCTGGATTTTAATTTAGAGAAGAGGTTAGTGTGCATCTGTGGTAATACTTAAATGGATAAGAAAAAGACTGTTAGAGAGAGAGAAAGGCTTACCATTTAAAGACAGAATAAACCTCAACCAGACATAACCAGAAAGAATTAAGGTTGGATAAAGGTCTGCTGAGAGTAATTAAACAGATGGTTGTTCACAAAAATTAAATAGAAATAGAATGTTTAATGGTCCACTGTATACTCTTACAAGTAAATTACCAACAAGAATTAAAAACATGCAATGAAAACATTGGCCGCGTGCTGGGTCCTGATGCTTGGTGAAAGTCATGAATCAGCAATGAGTCCAGTTTGTCTCTGGCAGCCACAGCTCTCCAACGTCCAATGGTGGTGACCCGGGCCAGGCATCGGGTGGACCGGTTTCAGAAGGGAAACATCAAAGGAGGGAGAGATCTGGTAAATAGTAGTAAGCTCCAAGCGATATGTAACTGGGTTCTTCCGACCAAGGAAACATTGGAGGTTGATAGCCCAGCACATAATGGATACAGTAAGGCCCATACAGGAATGAGTAAGGGAATTCTGTGCATATTAAGCCAATGGTATGAAGTCGCTCCACCTGCTCTTAGATAACTGCCTATTTCCTAATTAGTTCTCCCAACCTGTCTGTTTGTTTGTGAATATCCTGAAGTTAAGCTTACCTTGATATCTAGTTGCTTGCAAAACGCATGCCAGGTTCTGGAGGTGAACTGGGATCCCCGATCTGTTACAATGTCCTCTGGTAGGCAATAAACCATAAAGACATGGTGAAACAAAGTGACAGCAGTTTGAATAGCTGTGGGTTGACCTTTCATGTGAAAAAGTCAGCATGAGAACTGGTCTATGATAACAAGAATTGTAATGAACCCATTGGATTTTGACAAGATTTAATATAAGTAATATTGTGTATTAGAAATGGCCACCAAAATGAATTTAGTGCAAGATTCATTGTTCTCTGAATACATTGGTGTTGTTTTTTTCAGTGACGATCAGGAGACTTTTCTTTAGCAGTAGCCTTTATTGTAGGTGGTGAACATGAGTCCCCAACAATATTCTCGGGGAGACCATAGAATCGAAAGACCTGGTTGCACAGGACCTCAGTGGTCTCTAGAGCTGTGGGATAGCTTAGGAAAAGGGATTAGATGGCATCCTTTGGAAAATCTATCTATGATGGTTAGTATGGTTGTGTTACTTTGTGAGGTTGGTAGATCCGTGACAAAGTCAATATCCAGGGATGCTGAGGAATGGGTAGTGATTGGAGTAATCCAGCCATGTTGCATGTTTCACAGTTCTTGATGAAGGTGATGGTGTCTGCCTGCATAGTGGGCCACCAGAACTAATTGGTGAGGAGCTGATGGGTGGCTACGATACTGTGGTGACCAGAGCTTGGAAGCATGTGAACCCGGGTCAGGACTTTGAAACAAAGAGTCTGAGGTACGCACAACAGATGATTGGGACATTCTGGAAGTGCTGGTTTAAGGGCTGATTCCTGGGCAATCTCAGTCATGATGTCCCACTGAACAGGAGACAATGAGGTGAGTAGGTAGAATGTTTTCTTGTACGGGTTGTGAGCATTCAGTTTCATGTAGTCTGGTCAGAGCATCTTCTTTATAATTCTGGGATCCGGGTGTATAGGTGACTTTGAAATTAAACCTAGTAAAAAAGTGGCCAACGAGTTTGGCGGTAGTTAAATCTTTAGATTGCAGTGGTCAGTCAACACTGTGAATTGATGTTTAGCCCCCTCTAGCCAGTGTCTCCACTCCTCTAGTGCCATCTTCATGGCTAAAAGTTCTCTGTTGCCCACATTTTGCCCACATTATTTTGCTCTGCTGGGCTCAACTTGTGGGAATAGAATGCACATGGGAACATTTTTGGCAGATCACTTTGTCTTTGAGAGAGGACGGCACCAACACCATAACTGGAGGCATCCACTTCCACTACAAACTCCTTGTCAGGATCAGAATAGGAGCAGTGGTGAATCGCCTCTTGAGGTCTTGAAAGCTTTGATGGCTGAAGGAGACCAAGAAAAAAGTTACACCATTTTTAACATAGCTGTGAGAGGGGCTACCACCATGTCAAAATTTCGAATAAACGTTCTGTTGAAGTTAGCAAAACCCAGAAAGTCCATCCATGGCAACCCCCTCAGGACTGATGATGTATCCCACGAAGGAAATATGGGAAAAGTGAAACTCACACTTATCAATCTTGAGATACAGTTGATTTTCAATTCATCTCTGTAGGACTCCTCTTACATGCTTGACGTGCTCTTGGAAGGTCTCAGGGTAGGTATGAATGTCATCTATATAAACAATAACTTATCGATTGATCATGTCCCTGAAAACATTGTTAATAAATGGCTGAAAACATGAGGGACTATTTGCAAGGCCAAAAGGCATGACTAAATATTCATAATGGCCAGACATTGTAGAAAAGGTCTGTCTTCCACTTATCCCTCTCTCTTATGCGGATCAAGTTATAAGCACTTCTGAGATCAAGTTTGGTGTAAATTTTGGTGCTTCGCAGTTGCTCTAGTGCAGCAGGTACCAGGGGCAAGGGATAATGAAACTTTACAGTTACCTCATCCAGACTTCTGTAGTCTATGCAGGGCCTCAAACCTCCATCTTTTTTCTTCATGGAGAAAAACCTGCAGATGCTGGTGATGTTGATGGCCTGATAAACCCCTTTTCCAGTTCCTCCTGTATGTATGCCTTCATAGCTTCAGATTCTGGTTGGGACAGTGGGAAAATATGCCCCTTGGGTATCTCAGCACCTGGGATGAGCTCAATAGCACAGTCACTGGAACGGTGAGGTGGTAGTTCTGTAGCTTTGCTCTTACTGAATGCTAAGGCCAGATCTGAGTACTCGCTGGGAAGTTCTTGCTCCTGTAGATCTGAGACACTGGGGGTACAGCATCTGAGGTTAGTGGATATAGTTAGACAGGAATTTTGACCAGTGTATGATCTCTCGAGAAGCCCAGGAGATTACAGAATTATGAATGTCAAGCCAGGGAAAACCAAGAATTATGGGTTTCTGGGGTGAGGGGATTAAAAACAAGTGTATGGTCTCATTATGAAGGGCCCTGACTTCATAAGAGCCCTGAGTTCAGTTCAGAGGTGATCTGGGAAACTTGGCCCGAGCCCAAAGGCCTACCATCTATCACCGCCACTACGATGGGAGAAGTTTGCCTGCCTCTCGTCCATCCAAGGAGTGTTACACATCTCAAAATTGTTGCATAAAAACAGTGAAAGAGAGAGAGGTAGGTTGTTCACAGTTCCACATTGCCGTTGCCCAGTCTACTGCCTTACCGGTGAGGAGTGAACAAATGAAAGCAATGCAACTGCTGTCAGTGGGATAGAGAGCAGGTTGTTGCTTGATGAACAGTGAACACTGCAATAAAAAACCTTTACACTTCCCAGGAGAACCATCATATTTATTAGGAAAGCCAAGCAGGGGTTGGCTGCATATGCACCTGATGGTGTGGGTGGTGAAGGAGATGGGCTGGCGGCCATGTTGGTGCTGGGGTTGAGTTGCAGTGCTTGGAGTGACTTGACTAGCTCCTTGGTTAGTATGGTAAGGCAACTGAGTTGATGCTGATGAGCTGCCAGAGTAGACGCTTTGAGCGATGAGTTCAGGGCAAATGGTCAGGGCAAGCAGCAAACAACAGAGTAATCCAAATAGCAAATCCAAAAGTCAAAAGGGGCAGACAGCAAGAATCAAAAATGATAGTCCTGGTAATACACAGAAATCACAACCAGAAGAAAATGCTCAGGAATCTTCACACGATGGCAAAACAATCTTCACAATCCCTTGAAACCAGTGAGTATATATAGGCCTGATGATTATGAAATGGCCGCCTAATATGCCTGAGAGGGCTTCCACTGGTGGCAGCTAGAGTAACGCTGTCATAATGGTATTGATATAATTCAGAACAGGGGAGGCAGAACAGATGTCCATGTGAGTGCCACATGTTGCCTGAAATACAAACATACTCCAGTCTGTGTTTTGAAACCTGTCCTGGTGTGTGAAGTCTTCCTCCTCTGGCCACACTTTGATGGTCCTCAATGATGGCTGCATGAAGTTCATTCATAGCAAGCTTGGCATCAGTATTGGGAGGAATGTAAGTGGTAGTTATAATGATGGAGGTGAACTCCTGTGGCAGATGAAACAGTCTATTAAAACTCAATGTTAGCTGAGCATTGTCTTCAGACAGTAACAGAGTACGTGCACCAAGGTTTGTTAACATAAATGCACAGTCCACCGCCTCTGGTCTTACTGGAATCCTGTCAGCCTGGAATGTATGCAGTCCAGCTAGCTTAATAGCATTGTCCAGTATGCAGCTGTTTAGCCGTTTATCTGTGAAGATCATGACGTTACAGTTCGAAAGTATTTTGCTTTGGTTGATGCAGAGTCGAATCTCGTCCATTTTGTTCACCAATGACCATACATTGGTGGGAAGAATGCTGGATAATGACCATGGCCATCCGCGCTTCCCCCGCCTTTGTTTACAATCACACTGCTGCCTTTGAGCACTTCCGCCTGGCCGAGTATAGTGCACTGCCTTTGATGTTCTGGCGAAAAATGAAGATTGAGATGAAGATTACTAATAAAACTGTCTAAAAAATACAAACCAATATCCAAAAGTTCCTGTTGACACTACTGTTCTGCACAAACAGCCCCGAAGTGAGCAAAAAAATAACTACACTGAGCCTTGCAATGTGAATGTGTCCCCATTTTGGTCTACTATGTCTCTTTGCTGCTCTTTAAGAGAGACAACAAAGAAGCTGCCACCAGGCTCACACCTGTAATTAACCACCCGCCCATTACATTAACCTCTACAGATGTTCACACCGCACTGAGTTGGATCATCGCACAAAAGGCTGCCAGACCAGATGCACATGTCCTAAGTACCCCGGATGTGTACTTAGGACATGTGCAGAACAGGGGTTTTTACAGACATTTTTAACATGCTTCAAATCCACCTTCATAGTGCCAGTGTCGAAACACTTCGGTCCAACATGCCTAAATGACTACCGGCCTGTGGTATATACACCTTTATGAAGTGCTTTGAGTGGCTGGTCCTGGCACACCTTAAGGGTTGGAATGGGTCTTATGCCATCATCAAGTTTTCAGATGGATCAGATCAGCAACAACAATGAGACTGCCTACAGGGAGGAGGTCCAGCACCTAGCCACTTGGTGCAGAGACAATAACCTGCACCACCAAAACTAAGGAGTTCATTGTGGTCTTTAGGAAGGAGAAGGGAGGCACACATGATCCCATCCACATTAACGGGATGGCTGTTGAGTGTGTCTTCTGCTTTAAGTTCTTGGGGACCCACATCTCTGAGGACTTGTCCTGGACCACCAACACCTCCAGCCTTGTCAAGAAGGCTCACCAGTGTCTCTTCTTCTTACAGACGCTAAAGAGGAATCAGATGTCCTCTGCCATCCTGGTGATCTTTTATCACTGCACAATAGAAAGCCTCCAAACCAATTGTATAACAGTCTGGTATGGGAGCTGCTCTGTCGTAGAGCGCAAGGCACTGCAGCGGGTCACAGGGACTCCACTTCCTGCTGTTGAGGACATACAGCAATAACATGGTCTGTGTCAAGGTCACTGTATCCTCAGAGACTCCTCTCTCCCCTGCCCTCTGGCAGGCACTTCAAGAGCCTGTGGACCAGAACCAGCAGACTAAAAAGCAGCTTTATTCCAAGAGTTGTTTCTTAGCTGAACTCTGTAACTCATTTTTGTAAATTTCTGTTCATATGCCATCTGCACATTATGCCCACAGTACATCATATCTGTAAATAATCTGTAAATAACATAACCTATATCCTGGACTTTACTGCTTATTGCACTTCTGGTTAGACCTAAACTGCATTTCATTGTCCTGTATAATGGCAATGTTTAATGACAAAAAATGTTCTAACCCCAGAGCTTTTGACCCCAGAGACAGAGCAAAGGATCTAGTGGGTGTTGAATAAGACAGGACTAGGCTCAATTTCCTTATTATTTGAGAACGTAGCCCTAGACATCTTCTACAAAGCTAAAGACAAACAAACTGACACAGAGCACTTTGCTGAATGACTGAAGCTGCCGGAGTGTGCAACACACATGCTTTTATAGCTTCCTGGTCATGATGTCACTTGCTTATGATGATCACCCCCCTCATGGATGATTTGACGTGATTCAGAGCCTATAAATGAGGCATTTGTAATGGGACTGAGGCAGACAGGTTAGTAGAATCCATAAGCAGTTTATTGAACAAATCCAAAACAGTAGGCAAAGACATAAACGGTAAACAGGTAGAGATCAGGGCAGGTAACAGACAATCAAACAATAACCAGTCAGGGATCAGGGCAGGCGGAAGACAATAAGTAAACAGAGCAGGCAATAGTCAAACACAGCAAACAACAAGGCAATTCCAAAAATGAGAGAACGATAACAGGCAAGATCATACACAATAAACAACTCCAGAATTAACACTTGGTATGCAGTCGAGGCTGGGAATACTTCGCAATGAGCTCAGGTAAGAACGTGGCTTAAATAGTCCTAGACAGGAAGTGACAAAACAGGAAGCAGAGGGAGCACATGGTCAGTACTCCTGTGAGGGCTCCCCCTGCTGTTGCGCTGGAACAGTGCATATTGTTACAGCATTTCCAAAGCTTTTCAATGCAGCCTGAGTTCCTGAAAGGGAACTTAGGATGGCAGGCCAAATAGTTAGCCACAGATCTCAAACTAAAATTTTTACATTTTTACCGGCACTTCAAAAGAACAATTAATCTAGTCAAAAGCTGCAAATACAATTAAATTAAATGACGTTCAATAGCACATAGCACCTATTGGACAGGGAGCAGGCACAAGTGTATCAAGACACAATTAGCATGACGTCATGTGTACATGTATGCATTATATGTGCATGGGTCGCCACCTATTTTTAATGTCATACGTATCACAGCAACCATTGTCCATGGTTACAAAGCCCAACATGCCAAATAAACATAAAAAACAACTAAAACAACACTGTAATTGACAACAATGTTGAAATGCATTCAGCCACCCACCAGAGGGAGCCCTTTCCCACACCAATTTCTTTTTTTATGTTGACAACCTGCTTTGTATATGTATACATGGCCCTAGCTTACCAAACTTAAATGTGAAGTATTGCCAGCTTACTGCTGCATTACTGAGCGTTGTCATTGCATGTTGTTGGATTCTTTTTTATAATCGTTGTGCCTGTTTCTGGATCTTGTCTTTTGAATTTATGGTTTGTTTTGATTTCCTGATTTGACTTTAACTTATGTTACTGAATCCTGTCTGACTCAACATTTATGTGTTTTTTGCTTCATTGTTTGCAGTTACTTGCTATTTCTGTTTAAAAAACTTTCCATTCATGGATTCAAACACTGCCTCCATCTCTGGTTCCTTACAAAATGCTTCACCTGACTTGAATCCAGCAAACGTTTAACAGCTTCAGGCTGTGTTTGCTTACCACAGGCAGCTTCTTAAAGGGTACCAAGAACAGTTAAATAACTTATGTGCCACCAGTGACTACTTCATTTGTTACACCTGTTCTCTGCCATATGGTCATGCTGAACCAGTAAGATTTGCACTCCCTTATAAGTACATGCTGCAAATAATTTAAAATGCAGCATCAAGGGTAGTCTTCAATGAGCCAAAAGGAGTGCATGTCACTCTTTTTATCAGACTGGCTATCATTGGCTGCTTGAAACAAGTTCATGCATTGATGATAACCTCTTCAATCTAAATCAGAACAGCTAAATCCGTCAGCACCTGTCCAATTTGTAGCATTTACCTTGTTACAAACATTTCTTTCTTTCATACTTAAAAAAACAAATTCTTGTAAATTACACTACGCTAGGTTATGCAGACTGAACACTTCCATACTCTTTACCTTCGTTGATTCTTGTTGCTTTTATTGATTTACTGTTTTTATTGTTCTTTCATTTGTAAGTCACTTTGGATACAAGCATTTTTCTTAAATTAATTTCTTAAATGTAATTGTAAATAAATAAAGTTTAATGGCTCTGGTGAAAAGGGCAGGGCTTTTTGCATTATTGTAAAATATATTTCTCAAAAGAACCAGAATCATTTAACATCATTTAAGAGCATTAACATAAAGCTCTTACTTGCTATTGCAGTTTGGGAGAATGGCATACAAATCTTTTGATTACCTTTTCAATTAATTAATGGGGTGTTCAAATACCTGGCTGGAGGTAAAGATTGTTTATTCAGTTGCTTTATTTGCACCAGGCTAAAAAAACAACATCTGATTATACTATTTTGTTCAGGACCTTAGACGCTCAGAGTGGGTGGAATGATGTTTTCGAAAGGGACTTTCGGGACTATCATGAATTACAAGCTGACACATGCCTGCAAGGATGAAGATTCTTTACTGTCTGAATTTATTAGTATGGCTGTCAAAAGTCAATCTCCTTCATAATACACAATTTTCCAAAGCTTGCCCAGTCTCACAAATTACATTAGCTACCAAAGCCTTTACAAGCCTTTACAAGCCTTTACGGGTCTCCAGAGCCCATGCAAAAAAGCCCATGGTTAGTTATTTGGATTGTTTGTTTGAATGCTTTCAACGTTACATGCCCACAAAGTTCTTCCATCATAATCTAGTTATAGTGCACTACATCCGTTTGGACATTAATCCTTTGCATCATCATGAATCAAGATTTATATTAACTATAGTTTAATGTAAACACTGTTTATAACACTCAAAGAAAACATAAACATATAACAACATATACATCTTTATATTTATTTTAACAAACACCATGGCTGTTTGTCACTCAGAGGAAGGGACAGGTATATAGAGTTTTCTTGCGAGTCAAAACGTTTTGCGTGCGAATCAAAAAGTTTTGCTTGTGTGGCGAAAAGTTTTGCTTGCGAATGCAAGAGTTTTGCTTCTAATCCAAAAATTTGCTTGCAAATCCAAAAAGTTTGCTTGCGAGATCGACTGAACTGATAGGTGGGGGATCTACATGAGCAGAAGGGGTGGATTTCTATTGGTAGCTTGCTTCGGATTGACAGTGTGGGTGGTGCTTGGTCCTCCCGCCCCCTTGAACATGGTGGAAACGCGGTCTTTAGTGGGATATTGAAAGGTAAGTTTTAACCTAGATCTTGTTGTTAGAGGGCTTCACATACTTTCCATTTGGTACAAAAATGACAAAAATACATTCAGAATAGAGCGAACTAGGCCACAAGTACAGTGAATAAAAGTACATAAATATATGAATGCGTGAATATATACAGAATAAAAATATATAAAGACTTGTATAAACAAGATGAGGCAGGAGGACCAGGCACTGTCAATCCGAAGCAAGCTACCAATAGAAACCCACCCCTTCTGCTCATGTAGATCCACCTATAAGTTCAGTTAATCTTGCAAGCAAAACTTTGACTCGCAAGCAGAAGTTTTAGATTTTAAATGAAAGAAAATGAGAACACAGTCGATTTTGTGGACGCTCAGCTCTGTGGACGCAAATGTGAAGCAGAAAAGCGCCCACTCATAAACTTTCAGGGTGAAATGAGTCAATCCCGCCTTAAATCATGACTACAAGAATTACAGGGCAGTCGACTGGGTCAAATTGGTGGTCTCTACACCAAGAAGTGAAAGGTTCCACTTTAGGGCATACAGTTTCCTCGTAGATGGAGCTCTGGATTGAAGGATGGTCTCAACAACCTCAGTTGATAGACCAGAAGCTAAGAGTTGTACCCCCTCAGGGGCCACACCCAAAGGTTCCACAGGTCTGGGTGAGGGTGGACGATAGCGCCCTCTGCCTGAAACAGAAGATCCCCCCTCAAGAGGATTTTCCAAGGACAGCTGTCCCAGGAGAGATACGAGATCTGACAACCATATTCGGCTCGGCCAGAATGGGGCTATTAGGAGCACAGGTACCACATCCCGATAATAATTCTGTCTAGAGCTCCTGGGAGCAGGGCAATAGGAGGGAATGCATAAAAGCGTAGTCTCGGCCATGCTTGAACCATGGCATCTAGTCCCAGAAGAGCTGGATGAATTAGAGTACCAAAGGGACATTACACACTCTCTTGAGAGGCGAAGAGGTCTTGTTGGGCTTGCCCAAAAAAATATTCAAATCTGCTTCACCACCTCGGGGTAAAGTCTCCATTCCATGGGCCTCAGCCCCTGTCCTGACAGAATGTCTGCTGCCACACTGCATCGACCTGGGATATAAGCCAATTTCAGCGAGCAAAGCTTCCCGGGTGATCAGACCAGAATCTGGTGCGCCAATTTGTAAAGAGGGTGCGACCGCAGACCTCCCTGGTGGTCGATGTATGCAATTACCACCGTGTTGTTGGTGCGGACCAACTCTCAGGTGGTTTGGGAGGTTTAAAGCCTGAACCACAGCAAGCATTTCCAGGCAATTTAGGTGCCAAGTAAGATGGTTAGACTCCCAAAGACCTTTGGCTGGGTGGCTGTTTATAACCACATCCCAGCCAGAAAGGGATGCATCTGTTGCTAGCATAACACGGCGACCAAGATCTCTTAACACTGGACCCTAAGAGAGGAACCAGCATTCCGTCCACATGTCTAAAGCACGGATACACCGTCTCGTGGCCCTATCATGTGAAGTGGATTTCCCTTGGGGAGAACCCCCTGGATTTGAGCCACCAGTGAAGGGATTTCATGTACAGTAGGCCAAAAGGGATGACGTTGGACGCAGCTGCCATCAGACCCAGCTGCCATCAGACCCAGCAATTGCTGAAGCTGCTTCACAGTGAGTGACAAGCCTCGCTTGACTCTCGATACTGCAGAGAGGAATAAATTATATGAGCAGGAGACAGATGTGCCCACATCGTAGTGGAATCCCATATGACACCGAGATAGGTGGTTCTCTGAGCTGGAGAAAGCACACTCTTCTTGGAATTTAGTCTGAATCTCGGCTCTTTCATCTGGGTAAGAATGGCATCTCAATGTCGAATAGCCAGATGTTGGGAGGAAGAATCAACCAATCATCTGCCCTGGAGCCTCAAAGGCTGCATCCACGTATTTGGTGAAAGTTGAAATTGAAATACATCTGGCAGTGGCCTCCATGCTGCCAGGAAATTTTTAGGGGTATCAGCCCCTCAAGGCTGGTCTCAGATTGTGCTCGAGAGGGCCCTGAGGAACTGATGGCTTCAAACAACCAGAATTACCCCCAGGGGGAGTGACCCTCTGAGGCCCTGGAAACATAAAGCTTCTCTGAGTGGGTTCATGGGAGGGGCTGCTTCCGTCTAGCAATCCCCCGGGAATAAGAGCGACGGGGAGGGAACACAGAAGTGCCTCATCTTGCTTGCGTGCCTCCTTGGAGGAAGACCCTGTCCTTAATTTAAGGTGGGGCAGTGTGAGCTGTAGATGACATCCTAAGAAATATCAGTTGTTGAAGTTTTTTACAATGGTCAAAGTCAAAGTCAAAGTGGAGTTTATTGTCATTTCAGCCATATACACAGTACATAGTTAAACGAAACAA
>JBAJNP010003134.1:3565-22633 GCA_036877545.1 Yasuhikotakia modesta | reverse complement strand
ACCCATTTTAAATGGTTTGTTTGCGCAATTAACAACCGAACAATAATTCCTGTAGCAAAATAATGTAAAAAAAACACCTGAAATCCTACTAATACGAACAGTTGCTATTTACATAACAGCAACATTATTTTTAAGTATTACATTAAACCACAATATGCAATATTGCGTATGGCTAAGAAGATTTACATTTTAACATCAACATTTCTTTTAAAACAAGTGCTTGACAAACAGAAATAGCAGAAATGTGAGAAACATCTCACAAAGGGTTGTTATTGGCAAAAGTTCTCCATCTATTTGTTTCTTTGATATCACTGATGATTGTGGTACAGCATATTTTAATCATGGAATCATATGACTGAGTAATTAATACTTATAAATGAGTATATAATGGATTATGAGCATGCACATTGAAAAAGCAAATGTATCACTTATAATAATAATGACAGTATCATTAATGTAACTATAACTGTCTTCATAATGTGGTATAGTTGATGTTTCTCAATGTGAATTATCGCAATGTGCGATAATTGTATTCACTAAACAAAATTTTGAAAAAGTTGGACTCCAGACAAACTTGGTTGTTAACCAAACCAAGACATAAACACAAATATTATTAACATGAGCACTTAAAAAATTAGACATGACACAGATTACACAGCAATGTCTTGAAATTGTGTTTTTTTTAATTGTGTTGCTGATTAATTGGGTTTTAGTTTATTTGTTGTTTGAACTTCCAGCCAGTTCCACATGCTGTTTTATTTCTAATAGCATAAAATGATAAATAAGGTAATTAATCATTTCTAAATAATCACTATAATAATCTGTAATTTGGCCTTTTGTGTGGCGCTCTTCAACTTTCCTGTCTTCTTGCTGGAGTCTTTTTGTGGCTTGAAATGAAAAAGATGTCTTATGCAACAATCCAGTTGTTTTGTCTTGCCAGACTGGGTGTCTTGCTGGGACACTTAAACCCCTTGATACTAAAAGCGTTTGGGGTCAACTGTGATTCAGTCTCCACATTACGTAAAGGCAGCTTTTGTTAAAAAGGGATATTTTAATGAGCCAAAAGTATGGCAGGTTTCTGGTGAGAGAAAGAAAAAGCTTGTCACCTTTGCATAAACATGGCATAAGAGAAAAAAAAAGCATTTTAGCATCAGTTGGCTTAACAATGCAGCATGAGCATATTTTTAAAACATATTTTGCATCAATAAATTGAAACATATTTATGTATGGTATCCACTATAAAGTTATTCAATGGTTCATTTGTGTTTACAGGCCATCCGCTGTACTCTGGTAAACTGCACATGTGAGTGTTTCCAGCCTGGAAAGATCCACCTGAGGACATGTGACCAGTGCAAGCATGGATGGGTTGCTCATGGTGAGTGAGTCTGTTTGACTGTATGTTAAACCTCCAGAATGTTTTTTTATTTGTTTGTTGTGTTGGACCATGAATGTATTTAACCTTTGTGATACAAATGCACATAAAAATTGATAAAAAAACTAAACAATAACAATAGCTAATTATTATGAAATACATAAAAAAGTAATGTAAATATTTTCTTGACATATATGAATTTATTCCTTTGACATTCTAGCCAAACATGTCAAATTCTCTGAACTGTCCATCCTTACCCACTCTTCTTTTAATTCTCTCTCGCTGACAAAGACCTCTCATTTTGTTTTGTAGTGTTTGCAGTCATTCTGACAAGTAATCCATTTTTTATCATGTACGTGTCTATAGGAGGGTCTGTTGTCAAGCAATAATGTAGTCACAAATTTCACAACTGAAAAGGCTTCCCTATCAAAAAAGTGTTACTATGACAAAGAGATTATTTACAGAAAGACAAAAAAGTCAAATACATTAATACTACTGTATTCATAGAAGTTAGACAAAGTGATAGACAAAGTCATAGTTCTGTTCATTCTGTTCAAATAAAATCAAGGAAAGATTACATTTATCCTGTTGCATGTATACTACCAACATTAATTTGCTGTTGGTGTCACAACTAGCTTTGTGTTGCTGATTTAAAGTCTGTTTCATGAAAGAGTTATATCTATGCACTGTATTTATGATGATGTGTTGCATGACATGATGTAATGCAGTGCCCATATCACACATTACATTAATAAAATATATGATAATAGGTAAAAGTTACAATATACAGTTACAAAAAAAATCACAAAATAAAACCAAAATAATTATTGATTTTTTGTTTTTATAAATTCACAGATCAGCAGTGGAATGCATGTTTGTTACAAACAGAGGTTTTAATTAAATTCTTTTGCTGTATTGCCCTAATCAGATTCTTCTTTTACTTCATTGATTTGATTTTATTTTGCAATTATTTAGCAAAATAAAAAACAATTATTTATTCTGTATAAATGAGCATCAAGTACATGTGCTGAAAATAGCATGGAAATCTTGTATGTGCAGACGGGGTGACATCATGACCAGGAAGCTATAAAGGCACGTGCGTTGCGCTGCTCGGGTTAGCTTCTCCCTTTCAGGAACTCAAGCTGCGTTGAAACACTGTGGGAACGAGATGCCAACTCCGCCATAGCGAGGGGACCCCTGCCCTATGTCAAGTCCAACTAAAGGAGTCAGGACAGAGGTAGTAGTAGAGGCCTGAAGATCAAAGCCATAAAATCTGACGAAGGTCAAGGGAGTGGACCATTCGACAGCATTGCAGCTGTCCTGAATTGAGACACCTGCAGAAAGGGCCTTAGAGGCTGCTAAGTCTCGAGTAAACTGAGCCTTGGTTCCCAAAGTAGGGGGAAGCCAAGAGGACTCATAAGTGACACGGATTGCCTCGACAATCCAGCTCCTGCTTAGAATTTGTAATTTATATTATTCTCTTTTGTTGTTCTACTTTAAACATGTGGGCCAAAACAGACCAAAAGCTGGTTGGATTTTCTCCACAGGGCAGCTCTGTGGACGCAAGTGTGCAGTGCTCACACTGGACACATACAATTAAGACTTTCCTGGTCTTGATTGAAACCTGGAGCACAACTGGCCATAGTGTGGATAAAGGGACTTCAGCCACATAACCCGCTGGTATAGAAGTACTTTGGCCAAACTGGGCACAAAGTCTTGATAAGTAGGGGCCACAGAAAGGTCCTGAAGATCACTGACTCTCCTCAGAGAGGAGGTAGATTGAAGGAAGACCACTTTGGCCGATAATTGTAGATCAGAGATCTGAGAGATAGGCTCAAAAGAAGGAGCACATAAAGCTTGAAATACTACAGCCAGGTCTACCCACCAATGCTGAAGCTACCCACCAATGCTGAAGTATCGCACAGCGGTTTGGAGGACAGGGCCAGAGCCTTAAGATATGTTGCCGCCTTGGGTGCCAGAAAGCTGTTCAGTCCAGGGCATACATTCATAAGTATGCTCATTAACCCCACCACATTCCCATGAAATTGGTAGGCAGAACTAGAAAGGCAAAAAGAATATGGTCTATTCCAGGAATTAGAGACCTCCATGTGGAGGTCAGGGAAAAAAGACAGGCTACGGCATGGACACTGATTGCTGCTGAAAGCTTTCAATGTCCACCTCCTCCATTGATGAGGAGGAGCTGATCTCTTTCCCTGGAAGGAAGCAGGAACAACTCCGCGAGGGATGCTATCGAGGGCTCCCTTCTCGAAAAGAGCCCTCCAGGAGCATGTACCCGCATGATGTGGTATTGGGTATGGAAGCCCACTCTGCGGTTTCTTCCTTCCCAGGGAAAGAGATCAGAGACTAGTCTCGAACCCAGGTCGAGGGTGTGATGGGCGAATGCTCGAACATCACGCCACTGTCTGCTTACAATGCAGACAGCCAGCCCCCTCAAGAGCCAGTGGCATTCAAAATTACATGTTTTCCCTCCCTGGTCTAAATACATAGAAAGACAAACAATTGACAGACAATTCAACAGCTTCACTGAATGAAAGAAGCTAACCCGAGCAATGCAACGCACATGCCTTTATAGCTTCCTGGTCATAATGTCACCCTGTCTGTGACGTCACGCCTCGTAATCAGTGATTCGACACACCTGTTTAGAGTACATAAACGTTGGTAGTGTTCCCATAGCATTCTCGATGCAGCTCGAGTTCCTGAAAGGGAACAAGGCTTTATAATAGAGTCCACATGTGTACTACCCAAAACTTGTTGAGTGCTTAATTACATTTAATATATATACTTTAGTAAGCCCCCAATAATTAATTAATTTTAATGAATTTTACTAAATTATTTTCTGCAGAAACCACAACAATTGTTTTTAATAGATGCTTCAAATACTTTCATAAATCTATATGATATATTTATGTTTTTATCCTATGCATTTATTTATTTGCTGCCTATTTTCAAGATTTAGTGTTTAAAATATAATCAGACTGTTTTTCAGAAGATGTTAAATTGTTTTGGGGTCAAACAATGATATGCTTTTTCAGTGTTTCAAATGTTGTTGTTATTGTTGTTGTTGTTAATTATAAAAGTAATAATAATAATAATATTGTGTTTTTTTGTGCTCATATTCATTATATTTAGCAATAGCACATTTTTCATTTAATTAAGCAGTAGCAGAACAGCAATAATAGGCTCAGTGCTGAAACGCCAGTCTTGACCAGTATGCACAACCAACCATATTGACCCTAGAACATTACACTACTCCTGTCAGCTTGACAAAAACACATCATATTGTGTCATAAGGTTAATTAACTTCTACAATCCCACAAAAAGCCATAAGCTAATACACTACTAATACAAAACAAACAAACAACAAAAGTCTGTGTCTTGGGTTTTGGTGTGTGCAAGGCAATTTAACAAGAACACATTAAATTGATTAGAATTACAATGTTATAAATAAATTAATTACCAATGAACATTCATTGTTAACTGCTGATTCAGGTAATTCGAGATTTAGCCACTATTTGCCATTTGGGCTGCATTCTGTGACAGTGTTTAAAAAGACCTTGATTTACATAAATTTACCAGTCATTAATAATATTGACAATATGAATAATAATAATTACATGTCATAAATTGAATCAACCTTTTTTCAACAACTTTTCTGTAAGTGTCACACATCACTGTCTTTCAACAGTGTTTCTTTCCTGTCTATAGCTGTAATTTTGTGTGCTTTTGTGATTATAGCTCTAGACAAGCTGAGCACACAGCATCTATACCACCCGACACAGGTGGAAATTGTGCAGTCCAATGTGGTGTTTGACATCAGCAGTCTCATGCTGTACGGGACTCAGGCAGTACCTGTGAGGTTAAAGATTCTCCTGGACCGTCTGTTCAGTGTTCTCAAACAGGAAGAGGTTATGCACATCCTTCATGGCTTGGGATGGACACTCAGAGACTACGTTAGAGGCTACATTTTACAGGTAAATTATAAACATCAAAATCCAAAATGTATGGAAAAATTGCAAAAATTGGAAAACAATGCGTAAATAAAAATATTAAAGGAAATAGATAAAATAATCTCATTACAGTGTCTTAGTTCTGTACATTTTCCTAATTTGTTTTTGTTTACAGTAGTTTTTCCTTTTAATCTGCTACAATAGAGAAAAGGAAAAATAAATGACAGAAAAAAGACATGCCTATATCCATAAAGAACTATTAAATAACTGTGCTGCCTTCCTTCCCTCTCGCTCCTTTAATTGAAATCAGACACATTTTTAATCAAAGGCACAGGGTTTTGGGGTTCACAACAAAACCAAAGTGTTCCTGTATGAATTACTTAAGAGCAACTGAACATGTGCTTGTGGTTAGCCTTGTGTGTCCAACGCCAATAGCCAAGTGAGGTAGATGGCTTTGGTTTGGAGGCCATGCCTAAGTGGAACAGCATGCTAAGCCTGAAGGCGGTTTTGAGGCCTTGTACAAGGAAATGGCTTCTGTGAGTAAATCTCTTCCTCTCACTCACTTTTTCTCTCAACATTTAGCTAAAAGGAAATGTATAATGCCTCATGTTTTTACAGGTATTTGTTTCATGCAAAATGTTTTGTTGTGTCAAAAAAGCACTGAAAAAGTGCTATGTACATTAAATATGACATGGCAAAGTACTGACCACTGAATCTCATAGTCTGAAATTTGAGAATTAAGTAATGTCTCTCTTCAGCTCACAAAATGTTTTTGGGTTTTCAGTCAAGTAAGGACACTTGGTTGTCAGGTTTTGTGTGTAATATTGTTCCAAATATAAAATAGGTATGAAACTTAAGCAAAAAGGCTCAGATTTGTAATTTATATTATTCTCTTTTGTTGTTCTACTTTAAACAATTGTAATAGCAATTAGAGTTTAGTAAATACCACCTGTAGTTTAATGCAATACAATTTCTTGAATAA
This sequence comes from Yasuhikotakia modesta, assembly GCA_036877545.1. NCBI lineage: Eukaryota > Metazoa > Chordata > Actinopteri > Cypriniformes > Botiidae > Yasuhikotakia > Yasuhikotakia modesta. The sequence goes on along the minus strand of JBAJNP010003134.1, from coordinate 16,311 downwards.
TTGAGATATTGACCTCTCACTGAGCCTTTACATACGCTTAGCAAGCTGACTGCAAATATAAAGTATTTAGCCTCATAACAGAACTACTGGTCTTAACGGTGCATGTTACAATTGTTCCATCCAGCATCCATTCTTTACACAATATAGGTAGTGTAAGAGCTCAGATTCAAGACAAAACAAAATCCCTGGCATTCACACTAATAAATGCCCCAGCCTGTTCATCTCTTCTTCATTTTCTGGATGTCTGTTATTTATTCTTCTTTTTGAAGCTTCTTTTGTGTTATTTACCTGATCACTCTTCTATCTGCCTCATCTGTCAGTCTAGAAGCAGAGTGTTGAGTTTTGTTAATCAGAGCCTTGACACATGATGTCACAACCTATGGAAGGTGCCAGCAGCAGCATGTGCGCAAGAATCTTAATTCTGCTCTCATAAATATTTAATGTAAAAGACAAGAAAGAAGTGTGGAAAATAGTGGAAATATACAAAATGATTGTGTTTGTGTATGCATGCACATACTAGCGTGCATGTTTCTCTGTGTACACATCTGTTTTAAATCTCTTTATGTATTTCAGTTTCATTAAGTACATAGTTTATTTGTCTTATGTGCATGATTATGTGTATTTCTAAGTCACCATAACCATGACAGTTTCACAGTCAGCTGTGTCAGAGTATCAGCTTTGAGTACTGTCTGGTAGTCAAATGTACAATGTCACATCGGCAGAATAGTGTGATGTGTTCCGTTCTTTACTGAATGAGCATGTTTGTGCTTGTATATGTATTTTTTGCATATTAAAATTGTTTGTTGTCAGTTACACACTGATACTTCCATATTTATATTATATTTACACACACACGAACAAAAATACAAAAGAAAATAAAAAGAAAAATGCATGACAAAAAATAATTAAAAATATGATAAAAACACAAAGTCTGGACAAAGTTAGTCCAGAGTCAAGAAAATGTTTTAAAAGATCACATTGCTTTAATGTACACACCACTTACTAATAAAATCAATTAAAAAATAATTAAACTTCTGTCTGATTGTTTATTACTAAATTCGGAGCATTTCTTTCTTCTGAATCATACAAAACACTATATAACTTAATTATATAGATTGGATTAAAAATAAATTAAATAAGATTAAGTAAAAAATAAGATTTACAAATTCACATATTATTTTAAATTAAGAAATCTAAATGTACAAATTTAGTAAGAACAACAGTTACAGTAATTGCTCTCATTTACGCTAAAATACAATTAAGTAGATATTTTTAACAGTACTACTATAATATTAATAGTGTGAAAACTTGATAGAGGTTGATAATTATCAGTTTTAATTATCATGTATATTTATTTTGTTGTTGCTACATTAGTAGTATTATATATAATTTATTTACTGAATATCCAAAGGGTATGAAAGCATATTTAGTGCCCTTTTGTGGTCATGTTAAGGTGTAAATAAGTCTGCACTGGTAATAACTCAAGGAATATTAAATAATGAATTGTTCTCATGTAATTATATTGGTTATCATGTATAAATATCACATATTACACCTTATAATAATGTAACATTTTTTTTAGTTTATGTATTATACTTGCACCTGCAAGCTAAATAAATAAATAAGTATATAAACAAACAAAGACATCTTTTTAAATTCAATTAAGTTAGATATTGATTTACTTGTTTGGGTACCAAAACCACCAAAACCTATAGTTTTTGCCACATAAAAATGTAAAATGCTTTTACAGAAAATGTAATGTTGATGCAGTTATTTAAATCTGAGTGATCTATACAGTGAATATGATGATCAATAGAGGACAGTTTGGTGTATACTCACTGGGAGTAGGAGAGCAGGTACACATGTGCATGTGTTTGAGAATGTGTTAGCTGCTGAAGTTCTGCCTGCCGGCTTTGTGTGCTTCTTTGTTCTTTTGCTTTTGTTCTGATCTATTGTCAGAGTCGTCACTATTGATAACTCTGTGATCTTGTTGAGCCCTTTACAGGAGAACTTGTGTGTATGTGAGTGGGCTAATACTGCTTTTTTAGGCTCAGTGGTCATAGCAACATGAACACCTTTGTAGACTTTTCCTGTTATCATAAGGATAGATTTGTAAACATATTAGAAAAACCTTTGAATGCCAGCATAGTCCCTCTTTCAAAGACTTTGCCAGCACCGTCTTCTCTTCCTTATCCTTTCCCAGCTGTAACATGTAAGCTGGAACACCAGCCTGACAGAAATGGACACCAGATGCCTGTATTTCTTTGCTGTCACTTGGCTGCTCCCCAACAGATGGAATTTTGATCAGTCTGGACTGTCTTATGTTCTTTTGGAAAGAGGTAGTGTGGAGGAGGAGTAAGAAAAGTGGAGGAAAGGGCCATGGAGGCCAACTTATGGATTTGCCCCAGGCTGAGCGACAATTTCAGTAATGTTCTTGTCCTTGTAGAACATTTAGTTTCCTCTGACTTCCTTAAGCTGTTTTATGAGATGTCTTTTTTACTGTGACATAGATTCCAAGTCAAATGGAAAGGCTAAGCTAAGCTAGGAACCTTACTTTCCCATTATTATCCTTTCCCTAAGCACCAACCCCCCCCAGTTGAGTCTTATGACAGTTGAGTCTTTATAAATGTAAAGTATAAAGGGTTTACATTTAAGAAGGTGTCAGTATAGTATGTTGACATGTTAATAATTTTGTTTTAATCTTTGTCCAACTGTAATGTATTTATTACATTCCTTCTAGTCACTTCACTTTGTGTCCTTCATTACATCTAAAATAATAATAGCACATTACATAATTACATAAATTTTGAAATAGTTTTTCTCATTCTGTCTCATTCTTTATTTCTGTGCTATCCTTTGCCTCAGCCTACCTCTAAACCTTTTCTGAGAAACTTCCATTTTAGGTAGTCAAGCTCTGTAAGCAATTTTGGAAATTATTCCTAACCAAACCTTTTTGGCACAATATGCCTCCTCATACCTCTTTCTGTGCCATGGCCCATCCCTTTACTTCCATCACCTCCGTACCTGAGGTCAGAAAACTCCACCATCATCTATCCTGCTTTTTATCACTGGCTTATGCTTTGTCCATGGGTTGTACAAAGCACACATTTTCTAAAGGTGGAATTCTTGCATATGGTTATGATTTTAGGACGTCAAGCCGGATTTAAATTTTTAAGGCATATGCTTTGCTCTGGGCTAGTCAAGTCAGCTTCAGGCACATCAAAGGTTTGGCGCAGTGAATCAAGGTGATTTCACTCACTCAATCTCCCCTTCATTCCCCTGCCCACCCAAACTTGTGTCCAGCTGGCCCAGAAACTACTATCTAAAGTATCACAACTGTTTTTTCTTTTTATATCACACCTGAACAAAGGCAATGCTTGCTGTTTTCTGAACCTTTTCTGAACTTTCTATAATACTGTAATAAACAGTGCTATGTGCATCAGCAAACATTCAAAACATTTCTTAAACGTTTGTTTATATTAAAACTTAAGTAGTTTCTGTTTTTGCTATTGTAGCCCCTTTGAATTGCTGTTTCATTTGGTTCCAGGTTATATAATGGAGCACCAGAATTCTCTTAGTGCCAAAAGTAGATAAGGAATGTTTTTTTAATTTGTAGGGTTATATGCAGGTTACAATATGCATGTGAATGTGGGATTGCCTTATCCACAATCTACCTACATGTTCCTGAAATAAATTACCTGTAATTATTTGGATATGTGACTCTGTCAAACACATAAATGTTAGCAGAGAGCAGAAACACTAGCATATGATCCCTGCTAGCAAAACATGGTCTTAATATACTTTTTTTTTTTACTTTTACTACTATTTAAAGTGTTAAATAGTTAACATGGTTCTCTGCCACAATAAAAAAAAAGAAATTTGCTTTAGTAGTTTTTAGGGCTACCTTTTAGGGCTACCTTTAAGAGGGTTTATGTGCATGACCATGTCCAGACATATCTCTGCAGTGTGTCTACAGTTTGACTGAACACTGGTCACCAGCAGTGTCATGCAGTCAAGCGATAAATATGTTCTTTATTAGTAAGCCCAGAGTAAAAATTGTCTGCTAGACCAGTCACTGCTCCTCTATAGTAGCAAGAGCAGTGAGCTCATTGAGGTCTGGTCATGGCCCTCTCTGCTCTGAATAGTAATCCCACTGACAACTGCATCTACTGCGTAAATTGTTTGACATACTATGACATAAGTATCATAAGTAAGGACTATTTTGTCTATTTTAAGTGGTGCACTTCATATTGCCAATTGGTGGCACTGAGACTGTAACCCTCTAAACATAGCCATATCAGCCCCCCATAAAACAAACGCCCGAGTGTATTGTATAATCCAATCACAGAAGTTTATTGACAAATCCAAAACAGGCAGGGATCAGGGCAGGCAGCAAACAGGCAATAGCGATAAACAGGCAGTGCTCAAGGCAGGCAGTAAACAATGATAAATGAGAATTAGGCAAGGGTCATGGCAGTCAGCAAACACAAGGTCAAACACAAAAGCAGATCAAAACCAGGCAAACAATTCAGAAAGGGGTAATCCAATAAACGTGAAACAGTTGAACAGGCAGAAACATACACAGGATAAACAGACAATGCAGGCAGTTGAAGTTGTGGAGGCAGTTGTGGTCTACTGGTAAAGTCGGGCTTGTAATCAGTAGGTTGCTGGTTTGAATATTTATGATATATATTCCAGCACTGGCAGGTAGCAACCAAAGTTTGAGCAAGGCACCTAACATTGCTCCCGGGCACTGCAGTGATAGCTGTCCACTGCTGCTGGGTGTGTGTTCAATCCCCACAAAAGATGGGTTAAATGCAGAGGTCACATTTCGGATATGGGTAACCGTAACTGACAAATACATGTCACTTTCTGGGAGCCCAAGGAGAAGGCAGGGATCTGGAAGGACACGATGGAGCCGGTGCGACAAAGGACTGAGGTGGAGCGAGAGGCATCAGGGAGTAAGACAGAGCCAGCAGAGGCAAAGTACGGTCGACGACAGACCAGAACATCGCTGAAGGAGCCTGGTGGAGCTAGTGGACTTATGAGACAGGGCGAAGATGAGGGTGCTTGGTGGCATGGCAGAGCTGCAGGGTCCAAGGGCCTAGAAGGAGTCCAGGATTCAGAGACACATGGCACAGATGAGGGATCCTCTGGGCTGAGGGTGAGCAGAGGCATTGTCTTCGTCCTGTCTCTGGTGATGTGGCTGATCCAACATGGCAGAAAGGTTCAGGCAAGCGGGGGAGGGTACAGGCCTGAAAAAGCGCCTCCTAATGACCGTCCGCCACTGACTAGACTCACTGTCTAGTTATTGATCAGTCAGCAACATAGTGGAAATAAGTTTATCGGCCCAAGGAAGACAAAAGACCTGCTTTTTATAGTAGAGGGTAAATACTGTGCTCCTCATTTGAAAATTATTTTATATTTTTTTTATTGGTAGTATCCTATTTACCCCACTTATGATAAAGGGTGAAATGAGCTTTATGTTTACAGTGTATGTGTTGTATTTTGGATTGTTTATAATGTTTATACGCTGCTTTCAAAGGTGAGATGGACTGCACAGAATGTACAAGAAATGAACAATGGAGCAGATCCCTTCCACGCTATTGTAGGTGGGGCAAAACCACAGGGTTTGTTTAATGGCCATCTGTTTTTGATGACCTGTGGTCTTGGGTATGTTCTGATCTCATTGGCACATAGCACCATAAGGCCAGCAGTAGCTGTACAGGTCTCATTTCCTTGATCATGAATTTTAATAGCAAATCGATTTCTTTAGATTATTTTGTATCTAGATTATTTTGCATTATTGATTATTTTTATTTTTCTGATTTTTTTTTAAAACAGCTCTGTTTAAAACAAACTCGATAATCACCACTTGTTCTGTAACACCCCGTAGCATTTATAATCCGCATGTCTAGAAATCTGTACATATATTGAACACCAGCAGTGTATAGCAGTGTGGCTATATTAAGCCGTATAATTAAGCCTAACTAAAGATAAATGGAAGATTCATATTCTGGAAAGGAATAGAAAAGTATATTCCTAAAACAACACTATAAATATAAATCATGATTGCATTGTGCTGGAAAACAAGTGGCTGAGAAATAGAGTATCACATAAGGGTCTGTAAGGCACTATTCTTTGTTAAACTGCTTTGACACAACCAGTTCACAGACAGTTATCTAAAGATGGAATTCCCCCACTTTTTCAGAAAAGAATTTTGATTCGTATTGATTGAAAGAGAACAATATGGCCAGTAGTACTCGTGACTAGTGTAGCTGCTCGTCAGTTCGTCACCATCTTAAAAACCCACATGTAACACCCGTGGGTTGTTACAATATTTAATCTAGAGTATTCAGATAGTATGACTAAAACTGTGCTACCCAAATTAATGTATGTTAACTTTTTTTATTTCAGGCAGGTCTCACAGGTGACTGCTCCAAAATTATTATTATTTATGCTTCTGAACTGCTTTAAAAGTGCAAGTGTGTTCACACAGATAATTTAAAATGTTGAATTTGCATTTGTGCATTACTTAATTATTTGTACTTAATTTTACATGTAGTAAATAAAGCACATGGTAATGTTTTGTAAAGTGTTGTTCACAATATTAGGAAGTTACATGATTACATGACACATGATTTATAGATTGGACAAAAAAGTCAGCCGCCTGGCCCCCAGTGGCACTTTGGACATTAGTGGCAAACCATTGTCGTGTTTAAGAAAAGGGGAAAAAAGGATTACCATGAATGACCTTTTCAGATACCAAACACCTGAGCAGTTTGACTGCTGCCATAGCACTTTAAAGAGCCTGATGCAGTATAAAGCAAACTCCCCTTTCCTACACATGGCAACACCTTGTCCCTCTGAGCTTCATTTATCATCCTTAAAACCTTTTGATGATGAGAACGTAATTTTTAATATAACAAGATTGACAAACTATACCATATCATATTATGGTAAATATGAATGTAAGCTTTAGTGGAACAAATGGCTTGCATTAACCATGTTTAAAGCGTTTAGAGTGGCTTTTCTTCACTCTGTAAATCATGAAAGTATTTAGGTGGAGCGAGAGCTAAAGAGATGCATAAATGTCTAATGGCAAGGCCTAGTTCAGTAATATAAATCTAGCAGCATGTGAGGGTTGGCAAACCATGAAGTGACAATAAAATTAGCCACCACTTTAAATCCATTTACTGGGTCAGGGGAATGCACCTGAATGAGTGTCATGAGACAAAAACCTCTCTGCTATACTTTCTGACAGGCATGATGGTAAACATCAATTGCACAAGATAATGAAAGCCCACTGCTCCAGCATTTCTAATATTTTAAACTATCAGACACTCTGAAACACTAATACTCCAATACTAATTTTTCGTCTTCCCACATTTCTTGCCCCTTGTATGTATTTTATAATTTATGTTTATGTTTATTGTAAATATTTAACTTAAAATTGTTCCTTTAAATCATTAATCTGTATTATATAATTTATTTTTACAAATTAGGTAAATAATATTACTTGAATATTTTTCACAACAGCATTGTTTTGGGAGGCTACACATTTAAAATAATTTTTAATTATGTTAAACATTTTACTGTATGTATTTTAGTGTTCAGTGTTAAATGCTACTTAAAATAAACCATTTATTTTATGAAACTATGAAAAGCATCTTCTAAGCAAAATGTATACAATTATTGGAGGGTTTTATTAAAGTTGATCCATAAACATTGATAAAAAGTAATTTTTTACCATATATAATCATACTTAATAGTTTGTCTTGCTGAATTGCTCATCAATCATGTACCGTATGCTATAAATACAATTATTAAACACTATAGCCAGCAGATCTAGCAAATATTTTTGCTGATAATTCAACACATTAATAATGTAAATATTAAAAGACTGCAGGCATTACTAAGAGTAATTAATTGTGATTACATTTCTTAAATTTACATTTACAATTATTAGTGATTACATTTCATAGTGATTAAACAAATAAATTGTTAAATGTTTTTATATATCATTCTATTTATATATCATGACTGTTTCAAAGTCATCTTATAGTAAAAAATAAGGGTAGGGCTTTGGAGCATGTGCACTGCTTAGGGTAACAGTCTATGATCAGAGACAGTGCTACTACATGGCTCCTCACAGGGTGTTTCCGGCTGGCTCCAATTAACCTTGCATTGAATGACCCAAGGAGCTTTGCAAACTAATTAGGTGAGAAACAGAGAGACACTGTGATCCTTACAGACACGTGTGTGAGAGACCTCGACTATTGTAAGCAGGAGCATTCAGTCCCAAACCCAGCTGGTGACAGTTAGCAGCTCTGACATCCTAATGATCCTGCTCTGATGTCGTTCTACCAGCCATATGGATAACATCTTTGTCAAATAAGTGTGAGGATAATAATACTCTACAGTAGAACTCTTGATCATTATTCATTTTTTATTGTGTCACGACCAGATAGAATCATAGTTCTCTTGTGTCATGTACAGTATGTAAAGCTTGCAGTATGTCTCTTCTGACCTTGTTGATCATTGTTTCCCTTTGAATATATTATTTAAAAATTATAATCCTCTTTGTGGGTATGATGATGAAAGAAAGGCAAAAAATATAATGTGTGCATGTATGTTTAGGTGATGATATAACGTAATGCTTCTTTATTTTCTTGGCCTAAAGGTTTTCAGATACTTCCCTTCTCAGTCGGAATCATCTGTGAAAAAGAGCGGGCCTTTCTTTTTTAAAACATTGTGTTAGTAAAGGCAGCTGCCGATAGAAACATGCTGTGGGAGTTGTATAGCAAACATCCATTTCTACCTGCCTTTGACCAGAGGGATTCTTGAAAGGGAAATGAGGGGAGTGGTGGGGTAGAAAGAATGACTCCTGCTTAATAGCTTTTGAATACTGTGGCAAGACAGAGATGCAGTGTGTCAACTCCCTCCAGATATGGGCACTCTCCTTTCTGCACTTTGGCATGACTTTTTACTTTGATTTCAGGCAGGGCCGTGGGCTTAAGTGACTCCATCTTCCAGAAGCCCTTGGGACATTAGGAACTGAATTTGTGGTAGCAGAGTGCTGGGTAAATTATTATGGAGGGTGATTTAGAGTGTGGTTATATAGGCTCTTGTAATGATCATTTTGCCTGTAAATCAACTGAGAGTCAACAGTAAGTCAAGGAATTTCTCTGAAAATACAAGTAATGTGAGAACAGTTTTAACTTTCTAACAAGTATCTAATGTTTTAATATTTGATATCAAATATTAACCTGAGCAGTGCAAGCTGGCTCTGGTGTGTGTTGGGCACGCAACTGAAAATCACACTGTCAGTAATGCAGGTGTAACGACAGGCCAGCAGAGGGAGCGCTAGTCCCTAGCTCTGTGTGCTCCCTCTGCTTCTTTTGGTGGTACCAGCAAACAGGAAGTTGTGATGTATTGTATTGCCCTTGCTTCTTGTGTTACGGTGTTCATTGTGTGTCTTGTGTATTTTTGGCTTTGTGTGTTTTGGATTTCTTGGTTTTTGGATTTTGGACTGTCTCTGGATTTTGATGTTTGCTGCCTGCCTTGACCTCTTGCATTGTTTATTGGATTACTGAGTTTTGGATTATCTCTTATATTCCTGTCTGCCTGTTACTGACCTGCCTGTTTGACCATGCCTTGACGATTCAATTAAAGCCTTCAAACCCAGCGTATGGATCCACCTCACGTTTCCCTGCGCACCAACACCGTGACAGAATACATCGCCACTCCAGGATCCAGCGGGTTTCAGGAGCACCCAGTCGATCTCCTGTTGAAACTAAGGCAAGGTAACATCTCTATGGAGGACTATGTCTTTCGTTTTGATGAGTGGCTATTTAAGGACATGTTTAGATTTGGACTAAATGAACCCATCAAGTCACAGTTAGCCAATCAGGAGAATAAGTATTCTTTAATGGGTTTTTTGGACTTTGAGCTGCTGCTGAGTGGTTTAGCGCTCACTGTGGGTGATGCTAAGGAGCAGGACCATGCAAACACTCACAAGATGGCTGCCTACCCTGAGCCACAACCTAAGATGGTTGCTGCCCCAGAGGTCGCGCATGACAAGATGGCCGCCGCTATTGAGGTTGCATTTGACAAGATGGCTCCTATGCATGAGTCGGCACCCGTCACGGCCGCCCAATCAAGCCCAATTGTTGTTCCTCCTGAGCCCAGTCCAGCTACAGTTTTTCCTCCTGAGCCAAGTCACAACACTGCTGCTGTTCCTAATGGAACATTAAACAGCCTTATCCTGACCGTAGCATTGTGGGTCATCTGGGCTCTAAAGTCTCGTTGGACTTTCAAGTCTCTCTGGCCTCTCAAGTCTCCCCGGCCTTTCCAGGCTGTGAAACAAATTATCCAAACAAGCCAGTTTAAAAACAACTTTAAAAGTTAAATCATAACTGTAATAAACCATGTTTTGTTTATGTAAATGTAAGAGGACATAATTTGGCCTTTAGAATTTAATTGTTAAAGAGTATGAGGGGGCATATATAAAAACTGAATTTGTATAAAATAAAAAATAAAAAAAACTGCACAAATCATTTAGAATAATTACTGCAATATCCCACAAAATCATATGCATTGTTACATTGCACATTCATGTAAACAGATTTAATAATCATACCACAAAACAGGTTTTGTAGTAAAATCATAGTGCAGTTTTGTAGTATCTGCCTTTGGTTCTTGTAGTTTTCTCATGTCTTGTTCCTATTGGTCCTCTTGTTTTATGTGTCACATTCCTACTGGTTATTGTAGTTGTGTCCAGGTATTCCTCATTCCCTCTGAATGTCCTGTGTACTTATAGCTGTCATGTTTCTGGAGTCAGTCTGCCGTTAATAAGTTTGTCAAGAATTGTTCATGTTCATGTTTTATAAACTGCACATGGGTTTTTTCAACTTGCCGTCAGTGGATCTTCATGACAGATATTTCATGTTGAATTTCATTGGTTGTTGTCTGTGATAAAAACATGCATATGACAACTAGAAATAATACATATGAGAACCAATGAGATTTAACGTTTTGTGTCAACTTTCGAATATATAATGGTAATGTTTTGTTTAGATGGTATATACTTGCTAAAAATACCAAAAAAATTATATCTGAAACTTTGCAACATATCTAAATACATATGTTAACCCGATGAATGAGTCAGGGTATTATTTAATAAAACTGATGGTGTTCAAATGAAAAAAAGTCATTTATATCTGGGATGGAATACAGGTGAGCAAATTATTTAAATCCTTTAATACCTAAATAAATAGTAGTATTCGAGTAGTAAAAGGTGCAAATATTATTTTATATAATATAAAATGATAGTATGATGTTGGCTTAAACCTTGCAAGTGTATTTGCAGTACAAAAATAAACTAGTACTTTACTGAGAGTATATCACAAAATGTACTTGCATAAACTGTTACACTAAAGGTATACTTTTATAAATTAAAAGCGGGCCAGTTTAGTCCCAAGTAGTACACACATGCGACAAGCAAAACAATATATGATACTTATGCCTGAACACACAATACCCCCTAAACATCATGTATATTCTAATTCACTCTTAAATTCATGCTGGTTTGTGTGTGTGTGTGTGTGTGTGTGTGTGTGTGTGTGTGCATGCATGCATGTCAACAGTAAATAATGCTGTTGTTGACAGTTGCTTTGTTTCTTGAGGGTCTGGAAGGTCTCTCTGAAGGCCTGAAGGCAGGAATAGCCCAAGAGATGCTGTTGAAGCAGATAAGTGAAGGAAAAAGCCACATCTAAGCTAATGGTCTTGCATCTTCCTGGCAGCCTGTCAATAATGGCTCTTATCACATTAGGCAAAAGTCCATTAGCTTATTCTCTTCACCTGCATATGCCACATCAGTGCTAGTTTGTACAAAGCCAAGGATTATTTCACAATAAAATTAGTATCAGAGTTAACTTGCAACCAAAGAGGCGTAGATTGTGTTTAAAACAAAGCAAAAGTAACAAAACACACATTTCTTCAGTCTATTTTTTTTCTGTTTTCTTTCTAGCTGAGGTAATCTTTCGAAGGTTACTGTCTGACTTTTAATATCAATGAAATAATAGCTTTTGGATTAAGAGGTGTAAGCGTTAAAAAAAAGGAAACACCTTATAGTATCACACTGATGCATAACACAATAGCCAAGAAGCAAATTGTAAACATATGTTACATTTTTTCAAGCTCTGCCGAACCAACTTTTCAGTGAAATAAAAAATTGTTATAAAAGAGGATAAAATAGACACTGTTGCACCAAAGTCCCTCAGACAGGCCATGATCTCTGCATCAGCCTAACATCTGCTTCCCAGGTTCTTTTTATCCTCTCACAGATCATAGAAATACAACTTAATATAAGCATATTAAGTCAAAAGTCAAAGTGGAGTTTATTGTCATTTCAGCCATATACACAGTACATAGTGAAACGAAACAACGTTTCCCCAGGACCAAGGTGCTAACATACAACAACACAGTACAAAGAACAAAAAGTACACCGTACAATGNNAGTACAAAAACAGAGACTAAGCTAAACAACCGACAAAGTCTAAACATAAAGTGCACAGAGTGCAAACTTGCAGCACAGGACAAAAAACACAATATGTACATAAAGTGCACAGAAGTGCAAACAACCAGCACAGGACAAAAACAGTCACGGTACAATCAGTACACTTTTAACACAAAAACTATATACACAAAGTGCACAAGGTGCAGCAGACATTACAGTAACAATA
>JBAJNP010003133.1:0-41891 GCA_036877545.1 Yasuhikotakia modesta | reverse complement strand
AAAAAAAAAAAAAAAAAGACCACACGCATACCAAAACAAAAAAAAAGCTGAACAAAACCAGACAGATGACCACACGCAAACAAAAAAAATCTGAAAAAGAAACAGACAGATGACCACACACAAACCAACCAAATTAAAAAAGAAAAGCTGAAAAATGAAAGAACAAAAAAAGCTGAAAAAGAAAGAAACCCAGACAGATGACAACACACAAACAAAAGCTTAAAATGAAAGAAAACGAGGCTGGCGGCACACAGGAGCTGCTGTTGCTGGAGCTGCTGCAGTAAAACACTTACCCACCTGAACACTTAGCCATTAGCATAGTTCACAAGGAAACGAGGCTGGCGGCACACAGGAGCTGCTGCACGTAGAGGCTGGCGGCACACAGGAGCTGCTGCACGTAGAGGCTGGCGGCACACAGGAGCTGCTGCACGTAGAGGCTGTCAGTGGATGAGTCTCTATAATAGAGGTAGCTAGTAGAAGAGATGCTGCTGCAGTAGAAGCTAGAACCCTAAACTTAATACAAAGACAGCACAGATAGGGTTACATGAAAGGGTTAAAATGCAGAATGTACAAAGTATCGATTCAACATGATGTAAAACTACACAACACTAGAAGGCACAAGTAAAAATACAACAGGAGGTAAAAACATGCAAGACGAATCAAATACAGCCAAACTACAAAAACAAAGAAAAGAGGAAAAGGACAATATGCAGGGGCACCAAACATACAGCACAGGATTTAAGGACAGAATGTTATACAAAAAAATGTGCTAAAAGGAAATAAAATTATATAGGACATGGAAAACAAATTAACAAATCAAATTTCAAATAAAGGGGCTCGTGCTGAAGGCGTTTCCGGCCTGACTGTAACAAGAGTGAGACATAATATTACTGGCGTTCTCGTCTTAAGGAACAGTCAATTGATACTCCACGTTTAAACTGCTCGATTATATACGACAAGAACAACATGAAAATGTGTCCTTAAGTATTTTCAACGCGCGGTTTATTTAGACAGGAGCAGATATGGACGGGGAAATTCCGCACCCATTAAACTTTACAGCAAACACGCCGTCTTCCTGTCGTTAGTAAATCACAGTTTGCAGCGCGGTCAAATAAACAGTTTTATTGCTTTCTTTGCTAAATTCCATTTAACAGAACATTCAGACTTTTATCTTTCTTACCTTTGTTTGCAAAATCACATTTAAAAGCGCATTTGAAACACAACCGGGAGGCCACACGACGACGGCTTTGCGTTTGTTTAAATCCTCGAATCAGGAACTGGCTCTGCTTTTATAGCCAATCATTATCACCCGTGACAATTTCAGCCAATTAGTGTCAGTGTCCCTGTGGCACGTCATCAAACCTGCTCGCGTGAACGGTTTTCCGATATGTAAATAATAAGTTAAATAATTCAATTTTTTGTTTCATTTTTAAAATGTGGAAATATTTTCGATAAAAAGTTATGTTTGGTACTTTTATGAGTCTCACGAACGTTTCCGTCATGACGTCATTTTGGCTCATTGCTGCTCTCTTGCTTTTGCTTTTTGTCCACGCGGTGTCTCTGCTGCAGAAGTTAGCTTCCCTAACCCTTTTAATCTAGTCACTTTATTTTGCAAATAACATTGCTTGTTTGTTTGTACTTCTTGTTTCTTAGGCTTGTCTATCTTGTCTATCTGTATGTATCTGGGGTCTGAGAAGAACGTAATTTCAGTTCTCTGTATGTATGTACTGTACATATGGCAGAATTGACAATAAAGCAGACTTTGACTTTGAAACACACAATGACGAATAAAACACAAACACCTTGGTTCTCTGTAAATAAAATGCCACATTAAGCTTTGTTTATAGTGAAAATTACATTAGTCATCTATGGGACACATGTCCTGACTTCCTTGGTAAGACTAAGAAAAGATCCATTGGTTAAAATTATTGAACTGCATTAGTTAACATGAATTTACAATAACCAATACCTATACAGTGTTCACTAACTTCACTTATTCACTCCTGCAGTAACTTCACTTATACAAATCATACATCTACTGTACACTCTGTCTGCCAGCCTGTATTTATAATCTGCATTGTATGTATACATTCTATATATTATATCCAGTATTACAGTCTGTCTATGTTTACTGTATATTTGTGACCAGCGTGGATTTAAGTGCAAAATATGAAATGTGTTCAATGTTTTAATTTTTATATTAATCACTCCCTTCTATGTTTAAGTGTCAACCATATACTGTTGCTGAATTATTCACACTATTATTATTATTGCGTATTAAATATGTACATACAGATTACAGAATACAAATATTGCTTATATTATTATATTATAGATTATCATAAAATTAATTAATGCACAATGAAAAACATGAACAAACAAATGTATTTGTATTAAGGTTTACAATCATTAATAAATGTTGTTAACAATGTATTGTTCATTGATAGTTAATGTTAGTGAATGCATTAATTTATCCGTGACCTTAACTTCCAAGCATAAATCTGATTAGTTTCTAAAAGGGCTGTTAATGGTCACATGAATGTCTAGTGAGTGACTGATGAGAGTGAACATTAAGTTACAGTTACAGGACATTTGATAGTTTTAACAATAAACTAAACCTCTAGATCCAGAGACCCAAATCTAACATGCTGGCTCCCGATAAATCATTGGGACATAAATCCTCTGCGTCCGTCCTATTGTGTGTAAAATTTTGTAATCAAAATGCAGTTGCTATTATATGCAGCAGAGGGCAGTGTGACGCTGCAGGTAACTTACCTACAAATGATGACATCATCTCAAATACATACAGTTCTTCACTACATACATAACGGGCAAATAATAAATTCACAGTGAATTTAAATAATAAATTCACTGTGTGTACAGACATTACATAATCCTATAATGATTGTCATAAAAATCCTGTAATGTTTGCCAAATTAACAACACATCTATGTCTATACTCTCTGAAAATAACTTATTTTAAATAATACATACAATAAAATGTGACTGGTGGTCAAAGAGCATCACATATACATTATTATTATATATATATATATGTATTGTATATTAAACTAAACACCACACACACACACACACACACACACACACACACACACACACACACACACAGTATCTCTCTCTCTCTCTTAATGAATTGAGCCAGCTGTTTCCACATCTTTAGAGGGCAAATACACGAGAGGCTCTTTGTCACCATAATAATCTCTATTTCTGCCTGTCTGTCTTTTTGTGTTCTGTATTCAGTAACAAATCTAGGGGCTTTCATACTCTTTCTAAATCAATTAAAAGTGATATGCTATAACTAAGTGAAAGTGACATGTTTTTGTCAGTTATGGTTACCCATAAACGAAATGTGACCTCTGCATTTAACCCATCCTTCATGAGGGGTGAACACACACTGCAGTCATGAACACACACACACCTGGGGCAGTGGGCAGCTATCACCACAGCGCTCAGGGCGCAATCAGGGGTTAGGTGCTTGGTGTTTCTTAAAAATGAATAAAGTTGTCTTTTATAACATTTACCACAATTAATGTTAGATTAATGCAATAAGCAAAAAGGTTGACAGTTGTAAATTGGTAAAGAATTTATCAAGTGTACACAGTATGATATACAATTAAACTGTATATAATGAGCATTTGTCCTATAACTACTTTAGTTAAACTGTTTTCTACATTCAGACAAGATTCACTGAAAATCATAGGGGCACAAAACAATTTAGCATCTGTTGCAGCTTTGCCTAAATTTTCAGAGGAAAAAAAGCCATGATGGTGTAGTGTGTTAACGGGTTAAGTCCACTCCAAGCCACAGTGATTGAGGGAGAACTACATCTTCTCGTCTCCGAGGTCTACAAGAGCTTTGTTAAGGTATGAATGAGTGCACAGGTTTAGCCTAGCATGACCTGCCTGGTTTTATAGCACAGCTTTAATTGCTTTGAAGCTCTGGGAAGGTAGGAGGTCGGTCGACAGTGTGTTTAACTGTGATATCTGGAGTCATCATTAAAAAATAATACAGCACTGTACGTTTAACCTCCCGTGAGTTCTGCAAACCAAGATCAGGCAGAGCAATACTCTCCTGCTATTCCACAATGCACCACTGGGAAAACCAAGTAGAGTGGCAGAAAAGCTAATGTGTGAAAATTCAGTTTAAAGTTACTCATGTGTTTTTGTGAGACATGTGGGGGAGATGAGTGTATGAGCCAAACTGTATGAGTGTTTTTGCAAGAATGTTTGTTTACATCCTTATGCCTGTCTTTGTGTACTGAGATTGCATCAGCCCTTCACAAAACAGGGAGCAAAAAAAGAGTAAAATAATAATCATAATCTGTTTTCTGTTAGCTCTGTTGGCACTAATCTTCCTGGTACGGGTCGGGATCCCTCAGAGTTAAAGCTGCATTTGCATGTTTTTAAAAGCTGCTGGCTTGTGAAGAGCACCTCACAAATGATAGATTGCATCTCTACTGCGTTTGCTTGTTTGTTTGCACTTTCTGGTGAAAACAGTCTTTACAAATTAATAAAGTGGCTTTGTATACCCACAGCTTCTGTACACCAAATTACAACAGAAAGGATTAGCGTTCCATTTTGTTTATTATGCAAATCTGTCAGGCGAATATATTTGCATGACAAATGTGCAAGTGTCCGATAAATTATGCTGGATGTTTGGGCATATAGAACCTACAACTAGCACACCTAGTACCACATGTGACTCTGTAGATGACTCTTATGATTTAACTATAATGTCACTCATATAGTTTTTCTGTAAGAATTTGGCAAATAATGGCAAATTAAAGGTTACTTTTACATAACATGATATGTTCATTGTATAGATTGTTTATATTAATTATATATTGTTATTAGCTTGGCTTTCATGCAAAGCAGGAAGCCCTTGTGCCAATGAGAAGATAATGTAAAGCTCCCAGAATCCACTGTGTGTTTGAAACACATAATGTTGAGGTCATCAGGAGCATCAGTGAGCTCAGTGTTCAGACCTCAGGCTCTTATTTTATTCGTTCATTAGTGAATCTGCTTCTGCCTGTTTGACATGCACAAGAGCAAAAGAAATAAATAACAAGGAGTTTTCTTACCTTTTCTTTTTCTGTTTCACTCTACGCCAAACTCTATCTGATCATATTTCCCTCTCTCTCTGTAAATGTGTGTGTGTGTGTGTGTGTGTGTGTGTGTGTGTGTGTGGTCACTGTTGCTGAGGTCTGTTGAAGGAAAAGGTCATTCTGTCTTAGCAAGCACCCCAACCTCCCCCCTACAATATATTATTATGATGCCGTTGCAGTTTATGTCCTGTGTTTATAGTGTAAACTGAGTAGTTTAATTTATAAAAAAAAATTACCATGTATGCATTATCCATTGCAAAAGAATACAGAAGATTATTTGAACCATGTTCTGACTGCATTTGGTAATTTCATGTTTCCCAGTAATGAACTACATGTGGCTGAATATCATTTCATTAAAAGGGTTTCATCCTCTCTCCCCTTCCATCTAGTTTTTTTCAGGTTCTCCAGAGACTCAGTGAAGACAGAAACACCTGCTAAACATTCACACTGACATTTCAAATGCTTCACTTTAAATGTCGACTGTGTTGATTTAGAGATGCTAGCTGGATGCTAGTGTGCAGTGCTGGTATACCTGACTGTATAGTATTGTTACATTTGGGTTAGGGTAGAACAGTTCACTTAAAAATGAGACTTCTATTATGGAATTGGTCATGCCATAGTGCTATAGAAAACACATTTGAAAATTAACTACATTAAACAGTTTTACGTATATGGCCGCTGGATCATATTGTGCTCTCGTCAATTTTAATACATTTGAGAAACATGATTAGAAAGGATGTTAATTCTAACACAAACCAGGAGAGGACGCTATCGTTCCTGCCGATCACTGTTATCATCACCGTAATTTTTATCACTGGATGGTTATATTCTTATATTCAGTCAGGATAGCTTTAAAAGTAATATGTGGATTTTGGTAATAACATGTTTTTGTTAACCACTTTATTTGTTTTGTGTACATTTAGTGGAATTGAGATTTACATTTATATTTGCATGTGGATGAAGTTGACCATTTAAATTAGCATAATTGGAGTTTTATAGTTAATATTTTAAAACACACACACACACACACACAATTAAGCTAATTGTACACACAAAATATGTGAGTATAAGTTAGTAATCTGGCCCCTTGGTTTAAAGGAGAAAAATTACTGGTTATTATCAGTGTTGAACATACCCTGATATTGTTGTATTACACCCTAATATTGTATACAGATACACTATACAGCTAGATCTATGAAATCCATACATTAACATAGATATTATATCAATTGTTTTGAGAACAAAATCATATACATTTCAGCCAATGTGCCCCCTGAGCTGGATGTCATATTACCCCTGCCTGTGGAAAATAAATGACAAAATGTTTTAGCCAATTATTTGTTTTAGGCAAAATCTGACAAATCAGAGCAAAACCACCTTTTGGGGCCATCCCAATTTGTAAAACTACAATACAATATAGCATATAAAGTTTTTTTATTGTAAATATGCACAAGGTAGATTTAAGAATATGCTTTGCTCTTAATAAAGAGTAGGCTCAGCTTTAAGGGTACATTCTAAAAATGTTGCTTAACATTCTCTAAAAGGTTATCAAAAACATCCTTGCAGTAACATAAGCAGTTCTATGTTATATATGAAAAAACTGACACATTCTTCATTTTTAACAAAAATGCTTCAGAAGTTAGAAAAAAACACTTGAACTAAACTGAGAATGTGTAACATTTACATTGAATCATTTAGCAGTTTTGTCTATAGTGACTTAGAGAGAACGTTTAACAGTTGCCCTAAGAGCCAACCAACATTTTAGATTTTTACTTAATGTTTATCTTAAAACACAGGGTGTGATTTAAACAACAGCATTGCTAGTTTAGAACTTCATGTTTCCATTCCTTGGGGTTTTAGGCTCTGCACCAGTAAAGAGCTAAGTGTTACAGCAAAACTTTTTCTGACACAGAAGAAGATGCAGTTTTTGATTCTAATAGAGAAAAACAATTGAATGTAAAAATGAATGAATTGAATGGATTGATCTTTTATTTGTCTTTCTTTTATCTATCATTGTACAATTCCTCAGAGACTGTACAAGTTTGTACAAATTTTAATAGGAATGAATGTGTTCAAGGTGGTAAAGTTAGTAACTAAATGATCAATTGAGGCAAAGTAAGACCACATTGTTGGATTTTGAAAGCATAAAGACTCTCTACTTTATCATAGTTTCCAAGTCAGAATTAAATTTTACAATATAGTTGAGTGTGGCTAAGTTATATCTTCTGGTCCCAGAGCACAGAAATCACTGCAGAACATCCTCTATCAGGGTAGTTAGCAAACATTTGACCCTTACATCTAAGGTTTGAAAAAAAAAGGTTTGAGGTTTACCCCTAGGGGTAAAGTTCTTTACCTGGAGCGAGTGATATACAACTCACTGTCAGTCACGCTCATATCATATGAAGATGAAGAAAACAGATTCTCATTTCATTGGCATTCCTGATGTCATCCTCCCAGTCCCTACTGATTAGCCGCTGAACATATCACCTGCAGAGAAAATTAAATATTGATCTATTTTTCTCTCAGTGTCTCTTTTTTCCTTTCTCGTTCCCTCACAATGATGGAATTTTCATTGGAGATTGTTGAGCAGAGCTGAGATCAGCATGAAGGCAATGCAAAGCTCAGGCGATACAGACTGCTGCTCAGGAGGTCCCTGATCTGATATATCCCTGATCTGACTTTGGTTTGGCTGAGTTTTGTTGTGATTTAGCCACAATGAAATAAAACATCCACCAGATCTGGGATTAGGCACAGACACTCGCCACATACTATAATTACTACAGCACTGCCAAACACATTTGAATTACAATTATTCACTAAATCTTTTTAATTTTACACATAGTCACTGAAAAAAGCTGTCTGGTTTTGGTAACTTATTTCTCAGATCGAGGGGGACTGAGTTAAAAAAAAGTTCAAAGTTTATTTGTTTAATTGAGGTGTTGATCCTTGACTGTTCAGAGACACAAAATAAGACAATCCATCTTCCTTTAGCTCCTTCCTTAGCGTCTTTCTTTTCCCTGAGCCTCATTGTCAGTAAATCATTTGTGTTTGTAAATGCAGAGTTAGGTTATGGGTCACATTTTTAGTCACATTTTGGTTATGGGTAACCATAACTGACAAAACATATCACTTTTTTATTATCATATGACAGGGAAGTGTTCATATTTTTGTCATGCAGGTCACAAACTCAATGATCTGTGAGGGGTTTTGGCGTAATGTTATGAAATGATGTTAGTAAGACACATAGAGCCAACAATCTCCTTTTTCCTTATCACATACCAACAGTATTTTTGTGCTCTGCAGTAAATGGCTGAACTGTTGTGTCCCCAAATTCTTTGCCATCAGAGCTTATAGCACTTGATAAAACTCTATAAAGGTCTGTATTGCGATTTGTTAGCCAATCTCTAGCCCCTGCATTCAGACTGCCTTCAGCACTTTTGTGAGCAATCTCTGGCTGACCTTTTAGTTTATTGACCATTAGGACGATGAACCAAACATGTCATTGTTAGATTCTTCTTAATGCAGATAAAGATGCAATCTATCTGAGTTCTGTTTTTTAAAGCAGACACTACATCCACATAATCTTCATTATGATGTTCAAGATCTTGTCTTATGTCAAATTCATTCATCCTAACCCTAAGTTAAATAAGTTGAGTGAATAAATATAGGTTACATATATTAATGTTAGTATTTTAATTAAAATGTAAAAAGTTTTTATTTATGAAATTAAAGTGAATGTGATGTATGGTAACCCATACCTAAAACCTGACCTCATCATATGCATCTAACTCATCCAGTGAGTAGTGAGCACACAAACTGCAAGTTGTGAATGCACACACACACTCAGAGCAGTAGGCAGCTATCACTGCAATGCCTGGGGAGTAACTGGGAGAAAAGTTCCAAGACTGCCCCCCATTTTTTGCATATTATTTTACATATAATTCACAGTACAATGTAAAGTGTTTGAATTGTGTAGACTGCAGATATGGTGTATAATATGTAAAATGCTCTTTGTGTCCCATAAAGTAATGAAGTTGCATACACACTTGCAGTCTTTATTGCCACTTGAAAACTGGGGCCAAATCCAGGTAATACTTCATGTAGGTTGACATGAATTGTAAGAGGTGGTGAACTGAGCGTCACAAGTGTGTGAATATGGATAGGCCCATGTGATTGTTCCTGTTGCTATGGTTACTTCTGCAAATAAAAGACCTGCTTCCTTTATCTCATTTTGTGCGTAGAAGAAAACCCTCTATTCATTTGATGTGGACATTAGTCTCATCTCTTGATTGCTTTTCTTGGACTTCAGTGTTGGGGTGAATTTGAATTTTAACAGTAAACATCAGCCACAGTTTTCCATCACTGACTTCTTGCTTCTAAAGTGCTTCTAGCACTCGTAGGGCAATTGCTGAACTTCACCTACATGAATCTTCCAGATGAACTTGTCTAGAATACATTTAAATGTGTTAATCACAGACAGGCTCCACTACTCATAACATTATTAGCATGTTGTGAAGTGGCTTGCACAATGGGGATGATGCATTTTTATGTTTTGAATATTAACTTTTCTGTGATTAAATGTCAAATGTTACATAATTTCTATGAAAAATATTTTACCATATTCTATGTGGTTAGTTTTAGACTGGTTGACAAACACACACCATTAAAGTGTATCAACACAGCTTTTTCTTTGTATTTAAAAATTGCCCCTTGGTCCACCTGTTAATTACCTCCAATCACCACTTCTCTTTGTCCTTTTCATGCACTTTTTGTTAATGGCTGCCCTTTACAGGTCACAAATGTATAACAGCGTTTCTGTGATGCTTATCTTTTTAAAAATTGTAAAAATTAATTCACCCAAACAGCCAAACAAATATGCTGAGACAGAGCGTGACAGTATTTGTTGAGAAGGTTTTTCCTAACCTTTTTCCTGCCAATCAGGGTGCTAATAAAGCCTTCTCTTTGCCAGCCAGTGAATGACAATGGCCCAGCGTATGTATGAAAATTCACAACCCTAACCCTTTGGTAAAGATAAAAGACAACAGGGAGGAGAAGTCCTAACACAAACATACAGTGCATACTTGCATGGACACAATATCAATTACTGCATTACACACACCAACAATCAGTCCTCATTAAAAATGTTTAATTAACTTGTGTGCTAAGGCAAGTTAATCTAAGACTGCACACACTAATGCTTTTATCTAAAGCTATGACCTTTCAGGCAAACAAAGTCATAGTCTGATGTTTGACTGATGTACCCCTGATTGCTCAGACATTTCCACACAGTGCTGCTTCATTTAGCCAACATCATCGGTGCTGGTGTGATACTGTATGAATATACTGGAGTAAGGTCATCACCCCCATAAACATCCTATTCTGAAAGATAATCACTGGAGCTATTGAAGCTGCTTGTCTATTGTCTTTATACAACTGACAGATTTTAAAGAGCAGAAGTTTGTGAGAAAACAAATAATCTTTGCATTAATTTAATAAACATTTACACTTACTCACAAAATTAGTTTTTGCAGCGTAGTTAAGTTTCTCCATTGACATTCATTCAAAAAACGCCTCTTGGTCTCTTTCCTGCGTGCTTCAGCCGTGACGGCAGGTTTGCCTATAGGCTGCTCGTGATGACGTCATCCGCCCTTCGGCGTGTACGGCGACTTTTCGTCACACCCGTTTGAGTTCAGTAGCTTGTTTGCTTTGTCTATTTGGAGTGGAAATAATTCCTCAATATCAAAATGGACATTTCAAAAACAGCATCAGCGCTTCTGCAGGTGTGTGTACTGCGTCATTTGAACATTTGTAAAGCTGTCATGCAGCCGCAGTTTGCCACCTACTTTTTATTTAACTTTATTTTACTCGACACACCGGTGACATGAGCAAAGCAGGTTTTGGCATTTTAGTACAATTGTCGCTGGCATTCATTGACTCGTCTGACAAACGTAAACAGGACGCAATGTGTCATGGTGGTAATGAAAGATTTAACGAAACTAGTACATATATAGAAACTAGACAATAATGCCGATAAATTATTAATAACGCATTTTCAATGTTTTTGAAATGGAAACATATCCGAGAAACTGCATGTGGTAAAACTGAAGAGTGATTAAACACTAAACTGGAGCGCTTATGAGATTATTCGGGTGTCCTAGATACATTTGCCTTTATCTGCACAAAATGCAAATGAACTTGAACGAAGTTACGTGTTACCCAGAAAGTGTAGCGAGATTTTTTTATCGCCTTCCCCAATAGGAATGCAAGGGGAATAACCCACAGGCATGCTGATTGTGAACCTTATTGGCTAGGATGTTTTGTACTGGGGGTCTGCCAATTGTCCTGTACAGTGGGAGATTAAATTTGGCCTTATTATTGGTGAGTCTGATTGTTTAAAGTTGCATTTAATCATATGGTTGAAGAAAGGATAAAGAG
The DNA here is from genome assembly GCA_036877545.1 of Yasuhikotakia modesta. Classification (NCBI taxonomy): domain Eukaryota; kingdom Metazoa; phylum Chordata; class Actinopteri; order Cypriniformes; family Botiidae; genus Yasuhikotakia; species Yasuhikotakia modesta. The sequence goes on along the minus strand of JBAJNP010003133.1, from coordinate 30,331 downwards.
GGGAATGTTAGATTATTTCTATGTTCTTCTCCTTTAGCTGCTCCTTTTGTCCTTTGGTAATGATCTACTAGGCTGAGTTTCCAGTCCTACAATACATGGCACCTGTTTTCTTTCTTTGCTTTTAATTCTCTGTCTCTGAGGTAATATTAACACAGGTTATAGTTAATTGTTCATACATTGTTCACATATTACCTGTCATTTTATGCATTTCTAGCAGTGCTCTCCCCTATTTAGCTGTTGTAGTTGAACTTTTTCTGTTGTTGATTAGGGTTAGGAGAAAACAGCAGGAGGAAACTGACATGAAAGCTGAGGCTTCAAACCACCATGCTGGAAACGCAAGTTATTTCGGTATTCCTACAGCATAAACCCTGAAGTAACCCTCTTCTGGGAGGGAGAAATAAATTCATTGTCATTTTATCTTCATTACTATTTTAGCCTGTAACCAGCTGCTCTAAATGGTAGATCACTTAGGCTACCAGATGCTGGATCCTTGTTTTACCCGGTTGATTAACAAGCAGCTACCATCTAAGGGTTAGATGGTATTTGACCTTAACATCCTTTGCAATCATAGCATCTCTCACAGCACTAGTTTATTTAATTGCCTTCAGTAATCGATCAGTAGTGGCTTTAGTGCTGGCCATTTTGTTTCTGAGTTGGTAGGAACTGCTGGCTGTAACTGTGAACTGCATGGGCTCTAATCTGTAACACTGTGGCTGTCCATCAAAGTCGTGCTCCCAGGCAACCCTGTCGCCTGGCAACTCTCGTGGTTCACAGAGATATCAAGCAACAAGGAAGAGAGAGAGAGCAAGAGCAAACATCTCTCTCTATAACTCGCTCTGTCTATGAGGTTTCCAAGTCTCATGTCACTCTCAGTTTTATCTTTGCTGGATTTTATTGTTTCCAGCTGTGAAACAATTCATACTCCCATTAACCTATTAGTTTATTTGTGTGTGTGTGTGTGTGTGTGTGTGTGTGTGAGAGAGAGAGAGAGAGAGATTTTCACATTTTGCTAAGTAAATTTTAGTCTAACCTCACAATGAAAAACACAGAAAATGATTTATTTACACCGCAGAGAAACCTGAGCAACATCACATACCATAGCTGAGATGTTTGCACTTGCTGTTATAATATGACAGATATTGTAGCGATGAGAGTGCTGTGTGTGTGTGTGTGTGTGTGTTAATGGAATTTCAATTGCGTGTGAAGCTTCGGGGCTTTTACGCACTTCAGCTGCAATTACCTGCTAACAGCTGGTTACTGCACAGCTATCAGTAAACCATTAGCACTCCACACCAGCCCTGATGGATAGATGTTTCTCCACTTTACACGCTTCAGCTCTCCACAACATGGCCAGTTTTTCCACATACAGATGCAAAAGTCACGTAACAGAGGTGAAAGAAAGGGGCAAAAGTACATTTTGATGACGATTGTCAAAAATAAGGAAATCTGAAGAGATTTAGCACAAGGTGCTGCTTGGTGAGTGTGTGAGATAAGCATGCCTACACACATTTTAGATTAATTACTTTAGATTAAGTCTTCATCAGCTTATGCAGAGGCCAGTCTTACCACAAACACTCAATGTATGACTGAGTGAATACATGAGTGACTGAGTGTGTGTGTGTGTGGATGAGTATGACTGCCTGACTGAATCAAGTGACTGATCATGTGCTAGACTGAGTGAATGTGAGGATGGAAGAAGTTTGTTTTGACTTTAAACTATTTCTGTAACTAGATGAAATCCCCTGTAATCGAGCATAACCACCAGTTATTTGTCAAAAAATGAGCTGGTGTTTTTATTGTGATTCAATTTGGACATTTGTGTTGGCCAAAGGCAATTATTATGACAGGCTGCTGAAAATCTTTTGACAGGCCCATTTACATCATGCTAATTTCAGCGATTTGCTCACCCCATGTATGCACAGAACACAACAGCCAAACACATAGTATTGGATGCATAAGCATCCATATTCAAAATCCTTTTAGAAAATGGGTTTTGCCCCAGATGTTATTGGTTAGTGAACAGTATAAATGACTAGCTGATGGCTGCTATGGTTTCAGCTGCTCTTCTATGAAGTGCTGAATTGACTTTCATCTTGATGTGTAATCTATGTAGAAAGCAATTTTTACCTAAGGTATAAGCGACCAATAATATGGAGGTTCTTCTGACTTGTGTGAAGGCATGTGGGGAAATGAACAGCTAACATTTGTAATGTGCCCCCACTCAACGCAAGTGCCTGTGTCCTCTTCTCTCTGACAGAAGATAGAGCTTGAGGGACATCCTGAAGCTTTGATGTCTCATTGCTTCATGTTCTCTCTCTCAGGCAGGAAGAGTGTCTGAGGGATGGCAGGAATGCTGTGTGATTGTCAGGACTTGACATTATGAAATGAGTACAGGTTAGGGTTAGGAGTTTGAGTGTTGCTCGTCTGTCTCCTGCTTGTCAGGTTGTATCACCGGCTGCCAGAGCTCAGCAGGCACGCTGGGTAATGAGCAATATCCAGCTTCATCCTGCCACACTGATGAGCCATGTCCCAAATGGGTTTTTACGTGGATTTTTTAAAAAGTGTTTCTTAATGTTATGTACAGATACAGTACTACTTGCTTTAAGTACTGTACTCTAGATCTTCGAAACATTATTATGGAAAGCCATGCTGAAATACTTTAAACTAGTGTGTAAACATACATATCTAAGTGCATTTCTTAAAAAAAAAATTTATATGAGTGGACCATATACTGTGCTAAAGGACAATTTGAATGACTGGTTCCTGGATGAGACAACACTTAGACCAAAAAAATTAACATCATTCTATTCTTTAAACGTTAGCAACACAACATCAACTTGGTAAAATAACTTGGAAATAAAAAGTAATACAATCACAACATCATTTCCTGGGAAGTGCCAGAGTTTCTTAAACAATGGATTTGTTGTGCTGACGGAGGATAATGGCTGTGAAAGGGGCAACAGTGGGAAGGGTTGTGGGTATTGGAAACACCCCTGAGATTTCTGGCTGAAGCTGATAGGGCAGATAAACTCTACAGTTATTTACTCTGAAGACAGGGCAGTTTTCGCTTCATCTATTTTCGAACAGAGGCTTTATAGAAGGATGGATTGTGACCTCTCATTCTTTATCTCCACTTTATCTCCATCTCTGTCCACTCTGAGGACAGAGCCACACTCTGCATTTGTAGGCTCAGTGTTGTGTCACTCTTCTCTCTAAATGTCCCTATTAGAGCCCTGTGCTGAGAGAGATCTCTCCATCAGTTCAACAAAGAGAGCTTTGATTTCCTCAGCATAAATCCTGCTATTGATTTCTGCTTTTCATTAGCTGGGGGAAACTGTGACCCATCCACCTGGACAACATGTGACTTCATTGTCTCTATTCAACAGTTGGTGGTTTAGAGAAAGACACAAATTCACACATAGGAAAGAAAAATATTTTAATTGAGCAGCATGATGGGAATGTGTAAAGTATGGAGTAGGTGTGTGCTTGTGTCCATGATAACTTGAAACGTGCTGGTCTGGTATTAGTTTCTCCTACCCAAATCCAAACTTTAAAGGTGAAGTGTGTAATTTTTCTGACCTCAACATACTTATTTTCTACTTTATTGGATGTGTGGCGTTTATGTTCTGAGTGTTTCAGTTTGTCTGAAGAACAGACACAGAATTATTACTGAAGACTGAAGTCATTCCTTTGCCACCAACGGAAAGAAGTCAATTTCTTTGAAAAGCTACAATCCTCTACTTGTTTGGTTAAAAATAAAGTTTTTAAGCAAATGCATAACATGTCACTGTTCAAAACTGTCTCCTTACCGTACCCCATTTTTCTATGATCAGGTTATATTTATGATTTATAATTTCAGCTGTTAGGTGTGATGTCTGTCTGTGATGTCTGTAGACTTCAACATACATAAATAAATGTAGGTAAAGTAATCTGCAATTCTATTGTTGCATCAAAAGAAGCGATAGAGAGGTAAGAGACATTTATCCCAAAACACTCCAACATACTTTTGTGTGATATTTGGCATTTGTATTTTTTACTGTTGCTGATTATGAGAAATATGGGCTATTACCTCATAGCAAGACTTCCTAGCTTCATCCTACAGGTGGAAGAGAGACATCTTATGAGCTCTCATGAGCGTGATGGTGTATCCTCAGATCTGAGTCAAAGAGCCGTGGGGAGAAACCAGAGAAACAAGTGTTTAAGATCACTGTAATCTTTCTAAATACGTCCCTGTCTCTCTCTTTTCCAGTCTTTCTCTGTTAACGGCTGCTATTAGTCTTTCTCTAGGGAAGAATTAGCAAATGTTTTTGTTCAGTCAGCGTTAGAAGTAGCCGTTTTAAGCATAGATCAGAGAAGGTTTTCCTCCACCTGGGTCGAAGGATTGCATGCTGAGAAATACCAGCCAATCACTGTAAAGTGAAAACAATGATTAATTTAGATTTGAAATGCATTGTGAACATCCTAATGGAGAATTTGCTGTATCTGAGTGAACAGAAGTTCAAAAGTATTTTTTGACCTACTGACTTTTATTGTCTTCATTCTGGGATTTTTGTTGTTAGTAACTGGTCCAGGAATTACGGGTTAGAAATTACAAAATAAAATGATCACTGTAACATTTTAGAAGTATTGTTTACAAATTAAAATAAGTGTAATTTCAAAATAAGATAATTTTTAAAATCACGTACAGGTGGCAAAAAGTCTTGCCCCAGTGTTGTCCATGGGGCAGATACACTCAGTTTAAATCTAGATGAAAGAATAAATAAATAGATTAAATTTCAATAATACCATTTACTTCATGTATTTTATTTTTATAAATGTATATAATATAATACTTTTAAATATTTAACATTTGTGTCAGTGCATGATGTTTGGATCCTGACTCGGTCCTGGTTGTGGTTCTTGTTTCCTGAAGTCGTGCTTTGTGTTTCCTGTTATTTGTTTTCACTTTTGTCCTCACAGGTTTTTTGTTCCATAAAGAAGTTTTTGTCAAAAAAGCTGCCTGGATTCACCTGCAGGAAACAAGGCATTATATATTACAATTTTCTTGTGTGCTTTTTCATGTAAAACTGCTTTGCAACAACGTAACATGGTGGAAAGCGCTATATAAATACATTCGAATTGCACTGAAGTCCTAAGCTCTTAATGGTGCTTTCATTTTAGTGTTCTCTGCTGTCCCTAGCACCCTAGCAAGCTTGATGAGACACTTGGTTAAAAAATTTATATTTCTTATAGACAAGCCTTCTATAGCAATGGAGAACCAGCCTTCAAATGTCCCAGAGATTGACCTGCTTTGATTCTCAGACTAATCAAACAATACGCTAAGATGTCAAGAAGTGAATCACTCAGACTTCCTTTCACTTTTAAAATAGAAAGAAACTTTCGGGTGGTCCTTTCAAAGGCTTTAACACTACAAAGAGACTTTTCAAGCTATTCACTGAATTCATAGACCTGCAATGGAATTATGATTGAATTAAATCATAGAACAACTACATTTTTTAGTGATGTACAATAAAATACCATTTGCCCTTTTGTAAATCGCCTCAAAACTAATACACAAAAAATATAATCTAAAATCTACAACTATCTGTCAAGTAACTATCTACATGGCAGAAATCTAACAAGCGTACAGATGTTTACTAAGTGTCAATGCATTCAGTCCTTGAATAAGAGCTATTCAGAGAGCATCTAACCAATGTAGTCAAACAATACACATGCGCTTTACAAACCTACATTTTGCATTTGGCAGATGGTTTTATCCAAAGTAACTTGCAGTACGTTGAACATTAAAAAATGTTTATCAGTCTTTCTGCTCCCTGGTACTCAAACCCACAACCTTTGTTTTGCTAATGTAATGCTCTACCAGTTTAATTACAGGAATAAAGTCAATTGTCATAACAATTTTCATGTGATTTTATCATTTTAAAATGTGTGCTGATCTCAGCGGTCTCTGACTTTCTCTGCTGACTGAAGCCATACGCCAGTCTAGGTAAATGGGGTCCTGAGAGACAACAGGTAATTTAGTAATTCCATTTAGTTCTTCAAACAATACAGATGCCTCTTTAGAGTCATCAACATCACAACAGAYGGCCTAATTCAGAGAAAACTCACTCTATCTGTTTTAATCATTTAATCTTTGACCTAGCATCAATAATTAAAATGTTAAGGCAAGTGATATGTAAAGCTTTCCAAGGCAACTGGTTACTAAGTTATCTGAATTACAGTTAGTATTAAAGAACAGTCCCATATATTACCCACATAGTTAAGAGGCATTATAATAAGATTCATTGTAATAAGAGCTTGTTTCTGATGGGTTTTAATGCAGGACATGTTTTGTGCAGCAGATACTTATGTTAAAAACTGTAATCTTAGTTAGCAGTGCATATAGCAAATATTTCTAAAAATATACAAGAATATTTATATGTATACTATTTTTGAGTGTGTATTTATAACACCGTACCTGCATCAGTTCACAATAAACTTCTCCCTGGTTTGTTCTTGTTCTTTAACAGTTAGGGTTAGACTCATATTCTTCATATTATTACTCATATTATTAATTTAAAATATTATTAAGATAAATTGTATTACAGTCAATATACTTTAATAAAACAAAATAAAGTACTTCTATATCAAAGGCATACCCAAAGGCATCTGTCACTAGAGAAGCTGTTCCAGTAAGCCAGTATCTGCTACGATCATTGTTTCTCAGTAATTCATGGACAAGCTTTAATCTTCATCTACACCTTCAAGGTCCACCTATGTAGCACACACTGTCTTCTTCATAGTGTCTGGAATCTTTCCTGTTGCATCTTGTCTGAAAGACAAAATGTGTCATCTGACAGTAGTACATCCCATTGTCTTGTGCTTATATATTGAATGCATTGTTCTTTCTTATGTTTTTCTTTTCCACACTCTTTTCTTTTAATAATTACGCAACAGTATTTAAAAGTGTCTTTTGATATACACTCAAACAGTCATGCGTTTGTAAATTGCCACTCATATCCTTTTACCTCTAATTCAATACCTAAATTGTTGCTCTATTAGTGACCTAAAATGTGTTACATGTAGACTTATAATTTAAACATGCATAAATGTGCAGTCAATAATACAAGCACAGTACAGACCTCTACAGTAGACAGTAGGAAGAATATGCTGCTTACAATGAACCCCATTGTTAGTTGGGTCAGTCGACATCACTTTCTGTTAGTAATGTTTGGAAGTTATGCCAGAACTGGGTTAGCTTGCGCAGAAAGAGCCTGATGCTCATTATTTTAGGGGATGACAGCCACTGTGGCTACAGATACAGCAAAACATGCCAGCTAATGCAGTGTTAAGAGTAAAAGAACCCCCCCTCCATGCACTCTCTAGAGAAGTGTGTTAGTATTGTTATTAGGCTATTAAAGTGTGTCTGTTTGTGCTAATGGAGCAGCAAGCTACAATTTGCTGTAAAGGTCTGAAATTAATCTTTTAATAAGGTTTAATATAAATGCATGTGCTGTTGGGAGCATCTAACACTGGCAGTATGGCAGCAATAAAAAAAAGAAACTCACATGATAAAACAGAGTGTGCTTTCCTTGGACAGTCAGGAGTGGCTTCTGGGATTGGCATGGGGCAGTTTGCTGGAGGTCAGTTTGTTTGGGTCTGTGTGTCCTGCAGATATATTAAGCAGATGACTAGTAAACTGAACTGAGATCAGCTGATAAAAATGATAAATTTCTGAATATGACAGGAATCAGTGTTGAAATTGCCTGACCCTCTCAATGTGTCAGTAATTAGTAAAACGACTGCTACACACACAACAGAGACAGTGTGTAAAAGAGTGTGTCTAATATGGATGTGACTTTTGTGGAAATGTGTAATTGTGTTTATGAAAACGACACAAAAGTGTGAAAGTCAAACACACCCACATACACACACACCTCTTTTGTTACTAACCGGATTTGGTTTTGGTTGAGTTGTGCTGTATAAACTGTGATGGAGGATCAGAGATGTCTGTTATTCTGTCTGAGATAATGATGACATTTTTAAAAGCTTGTCCTCTAGCTCTGCTTTCTCTTTTCTGCTGCATAGAACATTCAGTGAAGAGCTTAAAAAATTAAAACACTTACAGGACTTTCACGTCTACTGTGGGAGTACTTCATATTTCATACGATATTTTGTTAGCTGCCTGCCTAATGGCCTTTCCTTTGCTTTGGAAATGTGAAATTTCAAACCTAATTTTTTATTCAATATGGGGAAAACTGGGCGACAAGCGCTTTCGTTGAAAAGCCCTGTGGCTTGCTGATATCACACATTCTTTCCACATGGAGATAAGTGCTCACCAATTTTCTCTCTTCCAGGAACGTCGAGTACCCGGCTGCTTGATTTAATTCAAACATTCACATTTTTTCTTAACAACAGTGACAAGTAACTTCTGGTTTAGAGCAATCAGAAAAGAATGTGTGATGAATCAGGAATGAATCTTGAGTGAATCAGGAATTAATCTGGAGTGAATCAGAAATAAATCAGGAATGACAGCTTTACCATGCAGTGATGGAGAGTGCTGCGATTGTGTTTTTGCTGCAATATGTGAGACAGTTTTCCAGAATTTCTGTTACATTTATTACAAGAACTGTGTGTTTAACAGGATTTAAAGCACAGGAGGGAATCCTGACCTTCTAAAGATGCTTCCACTGTGTAGAAAAACATGCTGTCACAAGAGTGCTGTGACCACACACATAGACACACTTTTTACCTGAAAGGGTAACCCCCTGTCATGCAGTTTGTGTAGTGGCTGACATATTTTTCAGCACACACATGCAGAGCATTAGTGTGATTGTTTACTGTCCGGTTCTTAAATTGTTAGACAACACATATGCATCAATGCACATGCAATGTCTGTCTGTCTACTGTCCTCACATATATGTGTTTGTCGGTTAGCCAAGCTATTAGTCTGTTTATCAGTTTTAAAGCCACACACACACACACACACACACACAAAGGTGGAGGTCTTTGATAAAATCCACCTTCTGGTGAGATAGGGGCCTGTAGCAGTGTGATTGAAGGATGTCGTGTCAGAAAAATACTGACCTGTTTTCTGTGTGTGTGTGTGTGTGTGTGTGATATGTGTTATGTAATGTAAAAAGTAACATCTTATATCTAGTTGTCCAATTTAAAACATATTTAATACATTACAGTTTGTTTTTATAACATAAACTGTAAAGCAGAGTCTGAAAGGAGCAACACACATACTCACATACTCACTGGTCTTTTGTGATATTGTAATCTATAGTATAGATACCGAGGCAGTGATTGTGAGAAATGGATCAATCTGATGTTTTTCTCTGTATCCTGTGATCACACGAGATCTTAAACACCAAAGTAAATTGTGGTAGATTTTCATACTGGTCTGATAACAGGGATGAGCAGTCAGTTATCTGTAGAGTAACAAAACCATTGTGATAAATATGTACTGCAGTCAGTGTGCAGCTCTTTAAATATTCAGTGTGTAATGAAAGGGTAAGTGTTGCCTAGTAGGGCTGCAGTGTGAGACAGGCCACATTGAATTCAGCCTTAAACAGACTAAAGACAACCATCAATTCCTGCCCTGCAGGTGAGTGTCTGCAGTAAAGATCTGTTTACCTGATGCTCTGAACCGAACCCTGAGGCCTTCAGCTATCATCCCAGCACAGGCCAAAGTGGCCCAGCAGCTGATGACTGTGTGTGTGCCACAGACAAATGTGAAGAATTGACTGTCTGTCTGAATCATTGCAGCAAGGCACAGTGTCATGACTAAATAGAAACCATGAGAATATAAGAGTCACTGTGAAAACCTCTCTAAGAACATCTCCTTCACATTTTTCTCCTGCTAGTATCAGATCCTGGTGGAGCATTGTGCTAGCAACACCACGGTCATAGGTTTAAGTCCCAGGTAACGCATGTACTGACAAATACACCCCAAAGTTACTCTTAATAAATGCACATAAATGCTCAACTGAGATGTCCAGACCAAACTCATAATATCTTATTGTATTTTCTTGCATATGTTTGGGTGTGTATCCAATGCCTCACTGACACATTAAAGCTGATAGCTGTGTTAGGGGACCATACGCTTGATTTATTCCAAGTTCTGGAGTGATTTCTAAAAATGTTTTTCATGTGGAAAGGCAAACATCATACGCATTACAAGAAGTGTTATATTTGAATCAAATGTTTGCATCATAATCCTAAAGATTTTCCAATGACACAAGATAAGGGTTTCAAAATCGGTTTTACAAGATACAGTTAGTCAATTTACATTCCATATTTAGCCAATAGCTGTTTAAAACGACAAGCTCCACTCAGCAGGTTAATGGTCCCTTCAATGGGCCAAAGTTCAGCCAGAATTATAATCTAGCATTGACGCTGAGGGGTCTTTGTGCATTTTAATGTATTCTGAAGGCTAGTGCAACTTTTCAAGGGCCTCTTAACATCCTTCATACACACAAAGGTTTAGCACTGTTATTAACATTTTCTCACTATTCTAATGAAAACAAAGCTTGACGTAACAGAACAGGGCTTACTTTTAATGCGGATATCAGTCTTTGACGTGGAGATGTGAAAGTGTTTTTTTTTAACCAGTGAAGTTCGCTTTAGATTTCCTGGAATGTTGTTGGTGTTAATATTTTTGTTCAGATGATCCTTTGTTCCAAACTTAGATGCTTTTATTTTTCATGCTGGTGCAGAATGCACCTTTTAATTCGACTGTCACTTTGGAAACATTGAGAGATGTCTGGCATTTCTGTGAGGAGGTTTTCACAGGTACATCCCTGTCAGTGTTGTCACAGTTCATTCTTTACATGCTGATAGAAGATAACAGAACACATTCTGACTGTCACGTGACATTTAAATGATGTCATCACAAACGTAAAGCAGTCTAGCAAAGGAACAGTAAAACTGAGGCAATGTGGGATTAATTGAACTTAGCTGGTATGACATACAGAGGAAATTAGCAGCATTGAAACTCTTTAATACAAACATTTCAATATCAGTTAGGTGCAGATCAAAGGTAACCAAGGGTAGAAATCGTATGCAGTATAATCTGCATGAACTATAAACGTCCCAAAATAAACATCAAATAATGTAGATAGAGCAGACGAAATGTGTTCATGACACTCCCATTGTCAACAAAGTATGAAATACTCATCAAACCAACCACAAAAAATATTTCATTAGTTTTATTTAATTAACATTAATAAATAAAACCAATGTGTCGATTAAATCTTTTGTTGTGCTTTCGATGTTCAGAATGTTTTGACATCTAAATATAAGTTGCTTATTGTGACTATAAAGTTTTCTTTGCAAGTGTTGAACTGTATGAACTGCTCTGACAAGGGCTGAAGAGTCAAGTGCAGCTTTATTGTAAACAGTAGCGTGAACAGGTTGAAATAATGGTTGAAACAGACTAGAGGTCAGGGCAGACAGCAAACTATCACAGGAGACCAACATTCCAATGTTCAACCTCAAATTTAACAAGGAAAACCACTCAGTAATGATCACAAAAACAAAACTTCTTAAAGAACAGGTAATGAGTCTTCAAAAAGCTATGCTAATGCGGATCATGTGTGGCAGTAATCAGGCCATGCACAGAATTATGAAAAATAGAGTTTTTGATTTAATGCAATGGCCTGGAAAGTGCCCTCTTGTGGAAATCAAGGGCACTCAGGCTAAATGGAGCCAATAATTAATTTTGTATTTATTTTTAGTTTTTATATTTTAAAAAAGTATATATTTAACATTTATCTCCCAATGCACCTTCACACTTAGTTTTCATAGAAATCATTTCCTCAAACAAATTAAAGGAATTAATTATGCATAATGTTTTTATTTATTTATTTTTAACAGCAAAAGACCATATTTCATTGCATTGGCCTTGTCAAAGTGCTTTGTAATGACGAAATGAAATAACATCACTGGCAGCTAAAACGTTTATCCAGTACTACATTAGACCTGTTTTAGATTAAAGGCCGAACATCAGAAACACAACAGCACAGTCAGTCACTGCCTGTGTTGTACGGTTTCTGATCAGAGGAAGGAGACAGAAAGCCACATCCTGGCTGAAGCTTCAGCCAACATCTGCTCTGCATGAAGCCATCAACAGCCTCACAGACGCCCACACGTGTCAGAACATCTCATTAGTAAGACAGCAGTCATTGAGGTCTGAGTGCTCTGTGTAAAAAAAACCTGTGTCTCCATGGTAACAGAACACCAAACTGCAAGGAATAAGTGACATCAAGTCACGTTTATTTGTATAGTGCAAACCCACCCCCTCATACACACACAAACACAGAATAGCTGAAATTTGGAAATCATCAAAAAGAAAGTCAGAGAGCTACAGCTGTCTAATGGTCTTCTTGGGAAGGCCAGTGAGGGTCCATTAGGGTCTTAACCCTTAACAATAGAGCCTGACTCCACCCAGTGGATGATGAAAGCAAAAAGTCATTAGGTGACAGAAATTGCATAATTTTAAAAGTGTGCTATACAGTATTTAATTAATTTAAAGTAGAGCTGGGTAAATCTGGGTTTCAGCTGTGATGGGCAATTTAATTTTTATTATTTAAATTAAACTCATTATTTGGCCTATATACAGCAAATACAGGTTAAACAAGTGATGCCTCCACATGTCTAACCCTAAACTAACCTTAACATGGATTAAGGTGGATTAATGGATTAACAATGATTCATGGTCATTGTGGTCATAAATGGTCACATAATAACCTGTCCATAGTAAGTATGACTGGACCTGCCTGAGGACAATTCATAAAGCCGCACCCAGTTTTCTAGCATGCTAAGAAGAATGTTGTGATCAACAATGTCAACACTAGCACTAGATATTTTGCCTGTCTCAGTATTTGAGACAAAAACATTTATCTGAGGTGTCATTTATTAAGAAATGTCTCTCTGCTGTGATGCAGCTGGAAACCAGATTAAAAATTGTCCCATTTCAGCTTCAGAAATTGTTCAGCTGATTGAAAACCACTTTAATAATGGTACTGGCTAAAAAAATAAGATTTTAAATTGCTCTGTAGCTCAATATAATTGTATCCAGATTTTGCATTTTTTCAGGAAGGTCTTAACATGCAGCTTTTAAAGAGTTTGGAAGTCCCAGAAAGAAGTGAGACATTTACCACTTCTAAGAGATATGCTTCTAAACACACTTCTGAAAAAGTGCGTGGAGGCAACAATGTGATATTTAAGGGCGCTAAACTAATTCTTCCAAAGTGTAATTAGTAATTGCTTAAAAACAGATATAGTAACTATTTTCTGAGGTTGTGAGACCTGTTTGACCCCTTGAGAACATAAGCATGTGCTGATATGACAAGATATGACGTGTCTTGTCTGATATTATTGATCTTTTCAGAAGAGGAGGTAAATTCATTGCATTTACAGTTTTGGAGTATTTTACTGCCTTCTGTTCTTCTAGATGTTAGAATGAGTAACTCATGCATGTCCTATATCAGTAAAAGTAAGAATAAACCTGGTTATTGCTCATTAACATATAAAGGCCTAGTTTTTACCTAGTTTTTCAGTAAGGTCTGTTAGCGGTTCTTAGGCAGACAGTAATTTCACCTGTGAGAAGTCAAGCTAACACATTCCTCTGCCATCTTTCTAACGTTATTGATTTTATCAACTCAGTAAATTCAGTCCAGCCCATCTCCCTTTTATTGCTTGACAAAATGTTAATTTCCTGTGAACATCCTGTTGAACTCAATCTGCAGCTGGAATTTGAGATGCTATGTGTTGTGATTCAGGTTCTAGTAAATAAAATGTGCACATTAAATGAACTGGACTTTAGTGGTCTTTGTGATTTTGCATGCTACCAAAGATTGAGTGTAGAGGAAGGTAAAATCACAGTTACATGGAGTGTAGCTTGGTTTTTTTTTTTGAAGATACAGTTGTAGTATTTCAATGCAGTGTGTGCAGAGTGTGTACATGTGTGTGTCTAAGATACACAGATTCTAACAGCATGATCATTCCCACATTTGTGTCAATCATCACTACCTTCAGATAACACCACATACTTGGTTTCATGCATTTGGCAAATAGGAAGAGAAAGTTATGGATTAAAGCTTTAATCATTAGGAAAACGTTTTCTTTGTCTTTCAGCTTTACAAACAAGACATTCAGTTCATTTGATGTACATTTTATTTGTAACATTTTATTCAGGAATTTGCAAATAGGGAAAATAGAACAGAAACCAAAACATTTGTTTAATGCATATATGTGAAATCCGCATTAAATACGTTTCAATTAAATGAAGTACTCTGCATTTGAATCTAAATGAGAAAAAGATCTGTCACTGTCTCTGTGTCTGTCTGTGTGTGTGTGTGTGTGTGTGTGTGTGTGTGTGTGTGTGTGTGTGTGTGTGTGTCACATAGCAGTGGGTAATTTTTAAAGCGATGTCTTTTGTCTGTATGTAAGCATGAAAACACCATTGGGTCAATGGGGCTGTTTGAGGTTGAACCAGCAATCCACTGGTTACAAGCCCGACTCACTAACCAGCAGCACAACTGCCCCCGTTTTAAAACGGTGTTTTCATTTGCCTCCGTTTACCTGCTGCCGATTAGCTGAAGGACACAACAAACCAGAACTAGTTCTACCATCTCAACATTAAACAGATCTGTTCAATCTCTTAACGTTGCGATGAACCGATCAAACAGTGAATGTTGATTTAATATTGATAAGTGGTTGATGATCGATGCTGACCTTTACAACTAAAAATAGACGTTAAATCGACGTCGGTTTGCTATTTGGAACAACAACCGAGCTACAGTTTCTGATCTCTAGGACCCCAGCGAGACCCGTTTGCCAAGCGTTAACCCAAACACTGGGTCTCCGGCAGCGTAAGACCCCCGAATCCAAACATGGTGTCCCTGCGGCTCATCGGGAGTTATTCTCAATGCTCAAATTGCTTTGTTTTCTTGTCCTTCTGTCCTCCAGTCCATGACCCGGAAATCTATTAAAGTCAGCTATCTTTAAGGACATCCCAATTCTTTAAGTGCACCTTAAACGAGGGACGAAGAGAAAGGACGCTTCCTGGGAGGCATGGGGGAGGAAACATGAGCGTTTCCTATGCGGGAATGTTTCTATCTCCTCCTATAGTGCTTGTATCCATTCCTCGCATCCTCACGTGGGTGGAGCTAAGACGCAAGGAAAGGAAACGCGGATACACTAATATAAGTTACTATGGCTCTTCTCGAGTTAGCAGGTGAGCGTGAGGAGCCTGCTAGACTCCGCCCCTTACCTGACCAAACACTGAACCTTACATCCTTTAATTGAGCATTTGTTTATTTAACGATCAATGTCACATCCACTGTGCCTGTCTTCACACATTTATTTTCTGGATTTTGTAAACCATCCCGGCTGTTCAACAGCATATGAGCATTTGTGTCCTGCAGTCACAGATTCTATCACACCATGACTTTACATTCTAATTAAAGTCTAAACACTCAAAAGATCTGAATGTGTCCAGAAACCTGCAGCAGAGAATTATTTAGTTTCAGAATTATATTAGTTTTCATGACCCTGTAATTAAAGGCAGAGTTGCTGCTCCTCCTTAGAGTTGCTGCTTTTGTGTCCTTGATGTGACATTGGACTAGTGGTACTGCAGTTACCTCCTGTAGAAATGAACCTCCATCCTCTCTCTTAACCACATGCTCGTCATGGCTTCATAGTGGCTATCAGGATATACAGGGTCAGAATGAATTGCTTTGGCGTGTATGTAGTGATGCGATCAAACAGCAGACATCCACCAGAACAAGAGTTCAGCTGTTTCAATGAGGGCAGAAAAGTGAAAAACCTCCAGCTAGACTGTACAGCCTCTTGAATTAATAAACACACACACACTATGAGAGAGAGAGATGCAGACTCAGTGAAGGTGTCAGGCAAAGAGAGACAGTATGGGCATTTCATTTCTTTTCAGAAGATACATAGTGCATTAGTGATCCATTTAATGGTTCAGTAAAAGCTCTCTAAAGGGATATTGTTACCGTTTGCTTATTGGTCTATTTTTCTTCCAGTGGATGCCTTTGACTTCACTACACATCTCACACTGAAAAAGCATATTAAACAACAAAGACACACAGATAAAACACGTCACTAAGCAACACAAAGGAACAGATTCGCTCACTCTTTTGCTTTACTGATATCAAAGAATAAGGTGTGCTTTTATTGGCTGTGGTAGAAGCAGCTGAGACCTCGGTTATAATAAAGGACAGTACAATAGAAATAATGATACAATTAAAGTCATTTTAAAATATTTTAGTTGTCATGCTGTATATTGTATTACAAAAAATATATGGTAGTTGGGGATATACACACAAGGCATTAAACCTACTCGTGTTGAGTTTTGTTTTAACACTAAATAATCAGGTGTTAACACATGAACACATTAATTTGTAGCTAAATTACAGATAGCTAGAGGTGAGGTGTGTGTGTGTGTGTGTGTGTGTGTGTGTGTAAAACACGAGGTTGTGTGCGTGTGTAGAGAAGGATGTTGTGTGTGTGTGCTTGTAGAGTAGGAGGTTGTGTGTGTCATACACACAGAGGTTGTGTCTGTCTGCAGAACAGAAAGTTGTGTGTGTCTGTGTAGAGTATGAGGTTGTGTGTGCACATTAGGGCATTAATACGTTTCAAAAATCTAATTCCCTGTTGACTGTGTGTGAGAGATCTAGAGTTGCTGTTCACGTTGTCACTTCCTCCCTGCTGAATTTACACTGTGTATTGTTGGTTAATGTGTGTGTGTGTGTGTGTGTGTCTGTGGCCATAAACAATATATACATTTAATATATACATAACTTATACATAACAATATATACAATAAACATAAACAATATGTGATGTACGGGCTTGTGGCATTAAAGTAATATTTAATGGCATGCTAATATTTCTTGAAGCTGGTACAATGATATACACAAATAATGAGAAAGCTTCTGCCAGTAGATAACCACACCATTGGTGCTTCCTGCAGATCCTGAGTGATAGTCACATGACATGTGCAGCTCAGGTGACTGGCTTAAAAAGTTATAACAGTAATTCATGGTGAGGAATAGCATCTTTTAAACTGTGTCATTTTGGGAAACTGCCTTAAGATAAACAGGTTTGTTGTACCACAGCACTCTCCAGGTGTTATAGCCCTTCATGTGGACAACATCAAGTGTAATAAAAAGGTGACAAGTACTGCCAGAGGAAGTGATTAAATGCCTTTGCTGTTTACGACGGGGCAATTCATTTCATGGCAACAGCCTAAGAGGCTGTAGTTCAATTCAAATCATCAAAAACAAGAAATAAATAAAGGAGGTAAAAAGATAAAGCAACATTTTTTGGCAAATTGTAATCTACTGTAAGATTAATAAATGTTTAGATGCTAATAATTTTCTCCCAACAGAAAGATGAAAGGAAACTTCATGTTTGGAATTGGATTTCAGCATCATCCCAGAATAATTGATTTAATCTTACAGCTGCATTTTTATACATTTCCATTTATTTATTTGGCAGACACTTTTATCCAAAGCAACTTTTGGATTCAAGTGAATTCAAGGTACACATATTTTATCAATACTTGTATTCCTTGGGATCAAACCCAAAACCTTTGCACTGCTAATGCAATGCTCTACCAGTTGAGCTACAGGAGCACCATATATTTAAATAAGAATGAAGGGTTTTTAATAGCATCACAACCAAGAATTGTTTTACTGTAGAAGCAATTATTGTAACTGCACAGGACCACAGGAACAGGAACACTTTTAGGTTTACAGAGGTGAGCTCTCCGTCAAACCTCACAGGACAGAAACATAGATGCTACATACTGTATATATACTGTATTAATGTGCAGAGCAAATGAAATGTCAAGACTTTGTTAAAGATGAAGATGTGTGACAGCATATCACATGAAATTAATGCAGATCAATTAAAGACCTCTGACAGGCTGGGTCGGTTTTATTTTTATTTGGGCCTGAGAAAAGCTCTGTTGCTGTTTAACGTGTTTGTAGTTAAGGAGTGTTTTTCATTTGTTTTTCACTTATTCATATCTGGGCAGGAATTTAGGAATTGACGCACTTTAAAATCACAGTGTCACGATCGTTGCTGTGGATTTTAGATCTTCTCTATCTGCGGGAGGGAATCCCGATATAGAAGCCCTCCTACAGCATCCATATCCACCCCGCGTCGCTTTGTAACTGCAGCGCAGCTCCACCCGCGGCGCGGCGCGGCGCGGGGTGTGTGTGTCTGTGGGCGGGGTCCGCGCGCAGTGCTGATGGGAAAACGCAGGTGACGCGACGTTCAACAGCGACCATCGGAAGACGCGGATGATCAGGACGGAAGGGATTCAGGACATAAGGAGAGATTTACTGCAGGAATCGGCGAGGAAAGACAGACAGACGGACAGACGAATTAAAAAGGTGAGCAGATGATCGCGCGCCTTGGCCTCGTGCTGCGTGTTTTCTTCGTGTCTGTCTGATGTGATACAACGTATCGAGTGTGGAAGTGTCGTGTCCTGTCGTGTCGTGTTCCCGTCGCGGATCCCTGAATTCTGCCTGAATCCCTCCGCGCGCTTGTGATCTGTGTTGAATCTGCTGTGTCGGATCGTGTCGTGTGTCCTTTTAAACTCTCCACTGATCTGAGATACGAAACAGCCGAACGTTTCCAGGGGGCTAAAGGAAAAAAGCAGAAAATACGTACTAAGGAAAGTAGTTTGTTACAGAGGCGTTTTATTAATGGAGTCTGATGAAGAGAAAAGATCAGAAACACACACACACACACACACACACACACACACACACACACACACGATTAACTAGCTTATTTGTGTGTTCGTTCTTGGGCACAATTTCTTGCCATTTCATGTTCATTCAATCGGCTGCAATCACGTCAGATCTGTGTGATTTACATTGAATTAATGTGTGGATGATATTTGATATGAGCAGCTTCTCCGCTGGGGTGCGATGCAATCCGCAGAAAACACACACACACACACACACACACACACACACACACACACACACACACGCTTTGTGTCGGGTGAAGTGTCTTTATAGGTGAGAGGAGGTGATGATGATGATGGTGATGATTCACTGCTCCAGTTGACGTTGCATGTCAAAATCTGTGACATGCGCTGACATGTTATCTGTTCAACTCTTGCTTTTGGTCCCGATAATATATTATTGGTACCAGTAATGCTATAAGGCCTAAAACACAGCATGTTTTATTATGCACGTTTTTTTCCTGATAAATACAAATAGATACAAAAGATGATACATGCGCGCGCGCGCGTCACCGTACATGTAAAGGGAGTGCTGAAATGCGCCGGTGCGCGTCGGAGGCTTCCGGTGT
Organism: Yasuhikotakia modesta; assembly: GCA_036877545.1. Taxonomy (NCBI): domain Eukaryota; kingdom Metazoa; phylum Chordata; class Actinopteri; order Cypriniformes; family Botiidae; genus Yasuhikotakia; species Yasuhikotakia modesta. The sequence goes on along the minus strand of JBAJNP010003133.1, from coordinate 10,987 downwards.
TATTTTGTAAATGAACGAGAGAACATACAGTTGTGAAAGCACATGACCGTCTCAGTTTATGTATTGTTCAATCTATTGGCATATGAATATCTAGAATCTTAATTTGTTCTCCTAATTTATTCTAAACTGCCTTGTAATGCCTTGCTCTAGTGTCCACATACTTTGCCTTTAAATTGGTAAATGTAGTGTTGTTAAACAGTCCACAGCATCACGACAGGGTCATTTGTTCACAGATTCAGTGTTGGGCTTGTGTGCTACATAGCAGTAGTGCAGTCACCAGTCAGAGATTGCAAATAAAGCAATTTATTTGTGTTGGGAACAGATTTGTGTTTTGGTGACGGGGTTAAAAGTATGGAAGGATCTCCAGTAGTTTTTATGAACATGAGGTAAATGTAGCTCACCTTACGTTTTTTGTTTTCTGATGTTAAAGGCTGAGATCAGGGTGAAAGCTCTTTTGTCTTTGAACACTGATCCGTGGATCTGCTCAGGCTGTTGCTGTGCAGTGATGCTCCAGTCGTGGCCCATCACCAGCTCAACCTAAAGTTCACCACTGTTGCAGCACAGCAGCTAATCTCACGATAATCCCTTATCAACCACCCTCATTATCTCCATGCCTCTGTCTCTCTCTGTCTGCCTGTCTCCTTCTCTATGTCTGCCTGTCTCCTTCTCTCTGTCTGCCTGTCTCCTTCTATCTGTCTTCCTGTCTCCTTCTCTCTGTCTTCCTGTCTCCTTCTCTCTGTCTTCCTGTCTCCTTCTCTCTGTCTTCCTGTCTCCTTCTCTCTGTCTTCCTGTCTCCTTCTTTCTGTCTGCCTGTCTCCTTCTCTATGTCTGCCTGTCTCCTTCTTTATGTCTGTCTGTCTCTCTCTCTGTCTGCCTGTCTCCTTTCTGTCTGTCTGTCTCTCTCTGTCGTCTGTCTCTCTCCCTCAGACACATCATGATTATGATCATTGCTGATTTAGTGACACGTGGCAGGACTGAGATGATGATGGACGTCTGACACGCTTTATTCCCCTCCGTGCTCTAACGTCTGCTGTAGATTTAGTGTCTAGAGATACAGTGAGAAAACAAAGAACTAAATGTGTGTTCATTACTGTTGGTTTGCCTAGATGTTTTGAATGCTTTATAACATGTTGCTGTATGAATCTTCAAACATGAAAAATTAGGCTATGCTAAATTGTGAGCTTAGCCCCTTTAGTAATGACTGTTTACAACACAATTTTAAAATGGTACCACATAAAGAAAATGTCATATATTTAACTAAAATGTTAAGTAAGTGTAAAAGTAAGTGGTGTATTACTGAGCACTGTTACTGGCATGTAACTGTCACAGAATGTTGCTGTGCAATAAATACAGCAAAGTGCTACAGGTGCTGTGCACCAATACACAGTAACTCTGCTTAATGAAGACTAGGTTTGGGCCAGTATGAGATTTTGGTGGTATGATATCACAGTTAAAATATCACAGTTTCACTGTATGGTGGTATTGCAATTTCATAAACCAATCTTATAATGAACAATAACAATTTGCAATAACACCATGTATCCTGTTTTCTGTTTCTGTTTTGGACATTTTGTAATTTGTACATTTTCTATCTGTGTGTTTCCAACTCAACAGAATTTTTAATTTAAATTAAATTTCATTTAGGCATTTAGCAGACATTGTAATTAAAAGCGACATGCAATACAATATAAGGAAATAAATCATAGGATGACAATAAACATAAACATACATAGTTACCTGTTGGGATGACACCTGCTGGGACAGAGAAGAAAGGGCTAGCATTGCAGTAGTCTAACTTAGAAATGACAAGTGCCTGGACAGGAAGCTCAGTTGCATGTTTGGTAAAATAAGGCCGGAGTGTTTTAATGTCATACAACATATTGGAGACATTTTGTGACAGAAGCATTAATTAATGTACACAAACTGCAGCCTTTTTGATCCTGGTTAGACAAAAGCCACACAACATTTGAGAGCCATTGAATGAAATAGTAAAGAACAGTGATTTAATAACGCTAGCCAGAGAGCTCAAAGAGGGTTTAATTTAAATAATCATAGCACAGCAGCTGGGGGAAGATTGAGTTTAAATAACAGAATCTCTCTGATGTGATTTCCAGATGGTTTCTTTTACTTCAGGAATTTCACGTGCTGACTGCACAAAGGGTTTAAAGTGAATTTCTTCCGTTCATTTAAGAAGGATCCTAAAAATCAGTTTAGGGCAACTGGATGTAATGATAAGGTTGTGACATCAGTGTCATGGCAACATGACAGAAGTTCTCAGAGATCACAACAAACTGTTTCAGACCAAACAGAGACAAAATATTATTTATTCTGTAATAAACTGCGGGGATTGGGGCATTATTAAAGCATTTAAAGCTGAAGAGTTTTTTCTGAAGCGTTGGTGGTGTAAGGGTTAAAGCACAGGACAGAAGCCACCAAGCTGTGAAGAAACACTGTAAAAGGTTTGACCCTGCAGAATATGTACTAATGCAGTTTTTCTTTTAATTACTTTTTTAGCATGTTTATAAATCTGCTGTTGATGTTGTGTTGACTGAGTTTTGTTAAAAAACAACACTATTTATTATTCTGCCCAATAAATAATGTTACTATTGAAATCCTTATTTGTGTAAGATTATGAGCAACACAATGGCCAGTCAAATAATTCCTATTTACTATGTGTGTTATCTCTCGCTCTCTCTGGGTCTCTCTGTCTGTCGGTCTCTCTATCTTTATCCTTCTCACTGCAGTGCTGTTGCTGATTCAGCATTTTCAGATCAATTTTCTCTCTCTCTCTCTCTCTCTCCCTCTCTCTCTCTCTCTTTCTCTCTTTTTAAACTCTCCTCTGAGTGGCTCCCAGTTTTTTTTCTTCCACACACACCCCATAGAATTGAGGCCTGTGTGTGTTAGGGAGTTGAATGTAAGACACACACACACATTCTAGCTAGAGAGGCTCCCTTCTTCTGATCAGGCAATTGTAGAGGACAATAGAAGCTCTTGAGAGACTTTCGCCTGGTCTGATCTCATGCCTGATTGCTCTGTTCAGTTTGTTCAGCCAGCGTTCCTTCATTAACACACTGTGACATTGACACCATTCTTGTGCACACACACACTGTTGGTTGGTTCTTTAAGGTCTGCAGATGGTGAAAGATTGAAATTGATTGAGTAAAGTGTAATGTAAATTTTCTTGCACATGGATCAAATATTTGGAAAAAATTAATAAAGGTTAGGCAAAGGCAAAGCTGGATTTTAATGTTGGTTAATGCTGGTGAAAGAATTTTGAGGTACAGTGGCCCATGTGTCTGGTTATACTCATAAGTTGAATTGATTATGGAAAATCAAAATTATGATCTGTATCAAGTTGTGACATAACATTCATGTGGACCCACCCCAAACCAATGCCACTGAGAAGTAAAACAGAAAGAGAACGATGTCTCAATCTGTGTTTTTAAAACGTAAAGACGGTATTAACAAGAAAAAAATTGTTGCAAAAGAATTGCTTTTGAAAAAACCTTTGAGTTTTTTTGCTTAAAGTTGGCGATCAAATGTAACTTTGTTTATAGCAGTAGTGTTTTATGTGTGTAAACATGATCACCTCCTTGTGCTTGTGTTATTTTTAGCTGACTTGTAGAAAGTTTGAAAGGTTGATATGCTTTGTTTATTTGTAAAAATATGAAAATTTGTTTATTTTAATTTTATACCTGCTCTACTAGGATACATCAGTTTCCTTGCATTCATTTCCCTTAGTGCTCTGGAATTATTTTATATAAAGCAAAGATCATTTAGGCATTAATTAAGATTTTAAACGTATCTAGCAGATTTTGTTTTTCCTATCTATAATTTTCCCGTGACATCACTGTAGTGTGTGTGTATTTGTGTATGTGGCTTTTTTCAGAACCCCAAACGGAATGCAGTGTGTTCAGAACCGCGGACAGCACCAGCACCGCTAATACTGCGTGTTTGTGTGCAGAACCGCGGACGGCACCAGCACCGCTAATACTGCGTGTTTGTGTGCAGAACCGCGGACGGCACCAGCACCGCTAATACTGCGTGTTTGTGTGCAGAACAGGATAGAATATACAGGTTAAACAGAATAACAAAAAACAATATTTAGCACCATAAACTACACCAGTGGCACTAATTGAGTGCATGTGTTCAGCGCCACAGCCATTTGAGCAAAATATACACAGTCCTTCTGCTACAGTGCATTTCTGTCATGGAGTTGTTCATAAATGTAAAGTGACATCAAAGGTTTTTTTGTGTCAGGGCTAATCTAAAAGATTTTTTTTACTTTTGCAGCTCTGATCGAAAGTGAAATTAAACTTATTTTTAAATATTAGCTGATTTGGCCCGTCCACAAACCTGTGATAGATAAGCAGTATAAATATGCCTGCAGTCTTCCTGCTGTTATTTCTCTCTTGATGCTGCCTGATCACCAGATGCTGCTGTTTTGAGGCTTCTTGCTCATAAATTCTGTTGCTGCAAATATCTGCAGGACAGAAAGATGATGTGTGCGCTGGAGGCTGTAATTTGACGTTCTGCTGTGGTGGTTTGTTTTTAACTCCAGTCTGACAGCCTGTGATTTCAGTCCGACATCTCGCTCTGAATCTCATCTGCCATGCTTGTGAAAGACGGCAGGTTTTGAGATGATTAATTTTTCTAATACCAGTGCTGTCTGATTACATATTTTTCCTAGCGTAAACAAAGAAAATATGCTGTTGAAAGCTGTGGTGTTTGTGTAACAGACAGGTCATTCGTAGTATTTCAAGAATAACAACATTTCTGTGTGTATGAGATATCACCACAACACACACACTCCATCCTCTGAGCAGAGTGCCTGTGATGCTCTTCATCATCTTTCTTGCTGCTGTCTTGTTCTCATCAGCTGTTTCACACTTAAGACGAACATGTTGCAAGAGAAAAGCATTTGTCTTCACAGATTGTGAGTGTGAGACTCTCACTGATGTGTGAGATTGTACGCGTGACCTGTTTGTCACATGAGAACAACAACATATGCAGACAGAGAGTCTTCCTCTTGGTGGTCTTGTGTTTGGGGACAAGGTCGTTTCCTGTCTTTGGGGACCTGATGATGTCACACACTCTGCTTAACAACATTCTGAGTCACATGTCATGGTTGATTAGAAGCCTGGGGGTGTGTGTTTGTTTTCCATTATAATTCTTATGTTGTGTAAGTGTTGGTAGTGTTGTCAAACTGCACTAATGTGATATTTTGTAATGTTTTTTTTATTTTTTAATTCGATGCTCATAGACTGAACTAAGAACTGAGTGCATATATTAAGCAGTATAGGAAATGATACAATATTTAAATGTGTAGCAACATTTATATTGTGTGTATAGATGATTGGGTCATCAGTCCTGCTGTAAATCTGACAGTATTAAAATGTGCAGTATAGTATCAATCTATCAATGCTTGTGTCCTGTCTGCAGCATATAATGGCTTCTTGCATTCATAGCTGCAATCATAGACATAAATATCAAGCAAATGCTTACACAGACTCTGTCTTACATACTGATTGTTGTTTCTCATAGAGAGAACCTCTTACATTTAAGAATAACTGCTGAATTGGATCAGATGTGTCTCCCAAACCTCTTTGTGTGCAGGCAAATCACAATAAGTGTGTGTGAGAGAATTTGAAGAATACTGAATGTTGCATTTGTAGCTGCAGTTCAAGCACAGTGATACAGCGCATATCCCTACAAACATACGTACATAAAAACGCACATACAAACATCATCTGTGATCAGTCTTTCAGTCTCAGCCTGCCTTGGATGTTCTTTAAAATATTTCTTGTATCTGGTTAATCAGTCAATGAGGAGCGAGCTGGTGCATGTGTCCGTCAGTCGAGTGCTGCTTTTTAATATGAACAAATACAAACATATATTTTATTGTTACCACTTCCATGATCGCAGTACTTCTGTGACATACTTTGCTTTGTGTAACTTTATTTGCTCTGAGCTGTACTGTACAGTGATCGTCACTGTCTCTACTTAACAACCGTTTCTGTGCACTGTTCCCAAGATTGCTTCTTGTTCTGGTTTTAATTAACATCTGTGATCTGGACTTCATCTTGAATGTGTACTTACTTATAAGCATTAGCACAGTAGCCACAGTATTATAATGATTATTTTTTACACATGGATAGCTTTAATGGCATTATAGTTCAATAAGACTTTTCCCCATTTTCCTGTGACCCATTTTGATCACTAATTTCATGTCATTGCCTTCTTGCTTTCGCTAATTTATTACCCACAGTTCATTGCACTCTAAGCCATTGGTGCCATTTTAATGAGCAAAAAGCTCATTTAGCAGAATTAGGAAAAGTCATGAGAAATTTGCTTGTGTGTGTGTGTGTACAACAGATGTTTGCTGCATGCACAACAGATGTTTGCTGCATGCACAGCAGATGTTTGCTGCATGCACAGCAGATGTTTGCTGCATGCACAGCAGATGTGCCAGTGTCTTTCATGTAGAAGCACCCAATCCTCGTCTACCCCCCAGCATAACATGCCAATTTAATGCAGTAATTTTAATAATCTGATTCATTTTTAATATTTTGTTGGCTATATCCCCATTCTTTTTATAGCTGTATTATCTTACGATGTCCACAGTCATGCCATTACCGCAGACAGCATGCAGTTAAATCTCACTGATGTTTTGAAGCAACAGCATTCTCTTCTGGGATGTCACAGACATGTGCAGTTATGACACACACTGAATAGCTGATGTTTAGTCACATACATATTTGTAATGCAGCTTGCTTGAGCAGTTTAAATGGTTGAAACTTTATATTTATACATTTAGCAAACATTTTTCTATCCAAGTGCAATGTGGGTTAGTGCAGCTGATGTCATGACATTTGCTGTGGAGAACAAATGAGTCTCCTTTCGCTGTCTGGTTGGTGCTAAAGTCACAGTGAGGTTATGTTTCTGTAATGAACTTGTGTCTCTGTGGGTTATTGAGTTTTAGATATTTCCAAAACCTAATTGCCCATGTATGTACCTTTGCCTTATCCTATCCTGCATGTGCTCTGTTATATGCCAGTACAGTTTTCCCCAAATTTCACCTGGGATCTCTATAGGACATTGTCACTTTATGGCCTAGAATGTCCGACAGGCTTTATCTCACAGTTCATTCACAGGTGGATGTGATATTTAAACCCAAGTAATAATATTAATATTGGTTGTTTGCTGGAATCTGTATATTTTCTGAAAGGTCATATTGTTTTCACAGCTCCATTTATAATTTCCAACTTAGTTCTTTGTGCTGCACTTTACCATATGTAATGTGATTACATTTGTTCATATACAGTACAAAATCTAAATCATATGATTCCTTACAACAGACTGCAAACCTTTGTTTGGGGGTCTGTGTGAAATCTGTCATGTTCATTTATCACAACATCCAACATCATTCATAATGAAAAAGTGTTTCATAATGTCTTCTGTTGCAGTTTGGTTTGAATTGGTCTCTAATCAGAATAAAATGACAAATGTCTTTTGTCTGTGTAATGTTGGCAATGGTGTGTTCTGTGATTGGAGGGCTCAATAACCTGTGAGTGATGTCAGAATGATTGACATGTTCAGGCTGCAGGAGACAGGCATCTAGTTCAAGTTCAAGTTCAATTTATTTATAGAGCGCTTTTCACAATGGTACATTGTCACAAAGCAGCTGTAAAAAAAAAAAATCTGTTTGATTTAATTAAAAAAAGTTCTGATTTTATTAATGACAGTCGGTCACATTTCTTCTCGTCTTTTGCTTGTGCAGATATTACAAAAATGCTTTAATTATACAACAGAATAACATATAATACAGTCGAATGGAAATTGTCCCAATTAGGCCCTGCAGGAGTTTTAAGGAAGAAATCAAAAGGTGCTTTTATTAACAGACTCTTTCTTGATAAGGCCAAGACAGCTGTATCACGCCACAAAATAGAGCTGCTGTAGAAAATGGAGGACAAGAGATGGCCATTTTGAGGAGGGGAGGGTGGGGGCTGTTAGGTATCTGGCTGTTGTTGATGGTTGTTGGTGAAGTGTCAGTCGTCCTGTGTGTCACGACTGTTTTTTTTAACCGGCCCCTGACGTAACAGCATAATCCACAAATTATAGACAGACAATGTGTTTAAATGAATACATGCATTTAAAGCCTATTTAAAGTTTGGTTATTAATGTAACAAATGCTGTTGCTACAGTACAGATCAAGTTTTCCTGCTTTTCTCTATCGAAAACGTTTTATATCAGTGTCATATTCTGGTGAACATATATCTGACACCATAGAATTATATAATAATCAGTTTTTAAGTTGCTACAGTAGAAACACTCTTGGCATTTTCACTGCTGCTTTTCCAGCATTTGTTATAACAAATAAAATGTCCTTCATTTTCAGCTAAGAGAATCAAGGTGATCGTCTCTAATTGCCTGAATGACTAGGATGTCCAGTTTCTTAATTAGGTAAAGAAGATAATCTGAAAAAGATCCAAGTTCCAGCCTCTTAATATTGTAATATTTGTTGAATATTTTAGAATGTGTCTTTGCCACACACAGATCCTTTTAGTATAATGTATGTACTGAACCTGTATCCAAGTCAGAAAAATGTATTGTGTGAGGTCTGAAACACAATCATCTTAACAGAATGCGCAGGAGACACAACGTTTGGTGTGGAAATAAAACAGGAAAGCAGCTCTATCAGCAGGCGCCGTGCTGTGTTTGATTGGCTAATCAGAAACGATTCAAATAGTCTTTATAAGCAGCAGGAGTTGTCTCTGCTGATTGGATAAACATATTTGACTGGAGATAGACAGAATAAGTGAAAGAGAGAGAGAATGACATGTTAACGGTTCTCTGCTGAGGGAACAATGCATCGTACCAGATTATAATGAACCCCAGTGCTGCTTCGCGGCAGGAAAGACCTCATAACCTTAGATTCATCTGTTTAGCATGAGATGCTAGCCCAGATTTACAGCCATGATTAGCCTCATTCGCTGAACCCCCACCCTGTGCTTTACCTCCGAGCTCCATATGGCAGAACTGATTATAGTGCTGGAAACGAGCCTCTCGGCAGCTAGCGGCCGCTGGTGCAGAGCAGCATTATCATAGTAGCTGCACGAATGCGTTTTGTTGCAGCTTTAGCTCAAGGGATGAAATTAGCTGCAGAATCAGAAATATTTGCTATGATTTGCTTTGGCAGCATTAGCCGTGTATGTGTTAGCAGGCCACTATGTTGGGCCTGTTAGGGTTGTGTATCTATGAGTTGCATTCAGGAATTGTTACATGATGACCTAAATACATATTCTGATGAAGGTGAAATTTTCTAAACCTGTGCCTTTTTTTACATGACTTTTTGTTTGGAAAATGTATAGTTCTGTTAATAAAGTGTTCCCTAATGTCTGTGAAGTCAAACCATTTGGAGGATGAATCCCTGTTACCTGTGCTTTCATGAGCTGTTTTCCCTGTTAGGCAGCTGGTGGGTGTAAATGTAGCATCTTTAGCTGTTCAAGAACCTTCTTGTTGCTAACGCATATATGATATTATTTTCAGCTATTCAGTATTTTACAACGCAGAAATGCTGCAAGACTTTCTACTGTGCAGGAGGTTAGGCGTTTAGCTTGAAGGTGATTGCCATTAGCAACCAGACTAACAGGGCATGCATGCACGCTAACACTAAGAATGTTATTATTTAAACTGTTAAACAACCTTAACAATGACAATTGCTTGACAATGCTAAATCCTTTTATTGCTGTATTTAACACTGATCTGTGTACAGGTTTTGAGCCCTCTGGGGCTCTACAGAGTCGCTCCATGCTAAACAGGAATTTATTCTTTATGTGAACTTCTGACCTGAGAGCAGCTTCACAAAGCTCACGCTAATAAAGGGCATTTCAATAATTCGTAGAGTTGACCTCAGAGCAGTGTAGAGATTGACTGGCATTTGCCATCAAGAGAGACTTGGGCAGACAGATAAAAGCTCACTGCCTATATTCAGCCTGTTTCACATCAAGTCAAGCCCATCTGCACCTTAGTGCCCTGTGTAGTGTACTCAGACATCTTATCTGGGGAGAGACACACTGGAGAGAGTCTTATCAGTAAAGCACTGATAGAACGTTCCAGGATTCTCACTGTGACCTTCATGGTGCTCCTCCATGTTTCATACGCGCAGTTTAGGTTTTTTTGTCTGTATGCTTGTTTTTTCTTGTTTGAGTCTGATTTCCTGATGTTTGACTCATCATGTTTTAATACTATTTATAATATAAATAAACAAATAAATTTATTACGCTTTAAAAATGATACTTGAATAAATTCATTAAACAGTAATCGCAACACTATAACTGCTGAAGTAAAAGTTGATAATCTGTCACAAAGCAACATTAGGTTCAGTGCACAGAGTCTTGTAAATTTGTTTGGCTATGATGTTCCTAATCTGTAAATTGCCTGAATGTTGTTAATTGTATGTAGAAAAAGCTTGTTTATTTAATTGCATGCAAATGTACTTTAGGAATGTTTGCAGTCTAATCACATGAGATTTTTTGTATTTCGTTTTTTTAACTGGACAGAGAAAAATGGTAAATGTATTGTGTTATGTGGTTACCATCTAGATATGTTTGGTAATTAGACGTCTGAATTTACTCACCATTGGCAGGTTTGATAAAGTCTTTTAATTGGTGTTATGTAACTTGTGACGGATAGATACAGATGGTTTCCGATGGCATCCTCTCAACTCTCTGTCTCTTTCATTTTTTCCCATCACTCATTTAATCAGTCTGTTTGAGTCGGAGGGTGAATTAGAGTTGCTTCAGACCGCGGTTCAGAGGCACTAATAAGGCTGAGATTTGGTGCTCTTGGTGTATGTGAAACAAATTGCTTTTTGACAGTTTAGTTAAGATGGTAATGCAATCATTTACCGCAGACAGTTTTGTTTGAATTGCCCTTTGCTGGCATTCTGCCTGTCGTCACAGCAAACTGTGTGTGTGTGTGTGTG